>PVIH01000425.1:0-266385 GCA_004025045.1 Sigmodon hispidus | reverse complement strand
CACACAAGTACGCAGTCACAAAATTCATCATTCCACAAAGGAGGCTTTCTGTGCTTCTCCAAAAGAAGAAAATATGACTTAATTGGCCAGTGATATATTGTATATTTGATAAAAATAGCCTGAAATATCAGAGGACAGAGACACCCAAAGAGCCAAGCCATGAAGATCAGGGAGTGATGACCCACACCCTTAATCCCAGCACTCAGAAGGCAAATATCCTCTGGATCTCTGTGAGTTCAAGGCCAAAAAGAGCCAGATAGTGGTGGCATCCATCTTTAATTTGAAAAGTTGGACCAGGAAGTGAGATAGCTGGGTGGAGAAAGAAGAGAGAGGAGTCCAGCTCTGTCTGTGTTTTCTTTCAGCTGAGGACTCAGAGGTATTGAGGATTTGTGAAGACAAGATCTACCCTTTTTGGCATGAGGAGTTGGCTAGGTGAGAACGGACTGTGACTTATTTCTCCATCTTTCATATCTCAGCCTCTTCCCAATATACAGCTCTGAGATTTATTATAATACCAAATAGAATTCATTCAATAAGCCTCAGTATCCGTCAGTAGATAAATGGAAAAAGAAATATGTTTTTATATACCTATATGCTACACACACAAACACATACATATTATATTTACAAAAATGAAGGCTAAAATTATATCATTTTGGAAAAACAAAGTGGATGTTTGTGTGATGCGTGTGTGTGTATGTGTTTGTGTGTGCATGTTAGATTTAGCCAAAAAAAAAAAAATTAAGTCATTTTCAGAAAAACAGATAAAACTGGAGATCATCATGTTAAGCAAAATAAGCCAGACTTAAGAAAAACTTGCATGTTTTCTCTCATGTGGACCCTAGATTGTAGATATACATGTATGTCTATACATATTCATATATATTCATTTATATATATGGCAGAACGTAGAAGGTAGATTATCTGGGTAAAGGAAGTAGATCAATAGAAAGGGGAAGGAGAAGGGGAGCGTACACAGATAAGTGTGGTTACTATTCTGGATATACAGAAAAGAAAACATTTTCATGAAACTTGGTATGAACAATGAATATACATCAATTTTTGAAAGGAAAAAAACATAAAACAAGATGAGAAAATTTAATCTCTTCCAATTTTGTTATTATTTTTTTCTTGACCATGCAGGAAAAAAATTACGGCTACTGACAAAAGTCACTGTGCTGCTTCTCACAGCCTTGAGTTACAGCTTCAGGATGCGCTGAAGGCAGACGTAGACATCCATCAGTGACAGGAACTCCTCCTCCAGAAAATATTGCTGAACATAAATGTAAATGCCACAGCAAGTACTAACTGGGACCTTGTGCTGTGTCACTTTGTAGAGGGTTCTACATACATAATCTAACTTAACAATCCTGTGAATCAGGTGCTATTACTGTTCCTGCTCCACAAGAGATGAAACTGTCACCAACAGGCTAATCCATTTGCTGATGGTAGAGATGAGGGAGGTTTCTGGTCAAACAAAAATATACTTACTAAACAACAGGATTTAAATTGATGTTACAAATGAAAATTTATCAGTATCTTTAATTATTTTAAATTAGAATCTTGCTCTTTTTTAAGATTTAGTTTTACTTTTGTGTATATTTGTGTGCCTGTGTAGGAGTTTGTGCAAATCATGCATGCAGTAACTACAGAGGCCAGGAGGGACTGTCAGAACTTCAGTTACAGGTTGTTGGCAGCCTCCTGACATGGTGCTGAGAAACAAATGTGAGTTCTCTTAACTACTCAGCAATCTAGCTAGCCCTAGATCTGGATTTTATAAAAAAAATAAACTGACAGTGATAATTAGTGTACACAAAATCACTATCTCAACTCAGGTTTCCTACTCTATTCCCCAAACACTGTAATCTTTGTGGGAGACACACGCACCTATTTGTTTCTGGCTTATGATGGAAGTCCTTGAGAAATTCACAAGTCCCACCATTCATAGAATGTCAGGAGAGGATGGAAGAGTCCTAGCCATTAACTGATAGCTTCATCTGCTCTAACCCAAGGCAAGGACACCTCTACTCCAAAACATCAGCAGACAAAACCTGGTTCAAAGTACACATGCACACACACACTACCCCACATGCAAGGACATATATATATACTACACACATATGCATGCACACAGGCACACACACACACACACACACGCTCAAATCCATACTTGCATGCACACAGAGAAGCTATTTGAATAATACAACTCAGGACACAATTATTTGTTCTTTTTGTATTTGCTGTTGTTTTTTTTTTATGACATCTCAATGCTCTGAAAATGATAGATAAGAGGCTTTTAGGTATTTTTCCAATATCTTTTCTTATTCCTTTTCATTTTGCAGCATGGAACCCCTGTTACAACAGTGATACATAAAACACCAAATTGAGTACAAAGCTTTAAGAAGGGATCAATTTGGGAAATGGAAATGCATTTTTACTGGGCAGCATTTACATAAAGCCCTTCTTAGAAAGATAGAAATCAATCCCATTCACCTCTTCACCCCATTTGTGAGTGAGAGGCTCTTTAAAAACAGGATTTAAGGCAGAGTCTCTAGCAAGATGTCATAAACAGACTAGTGCAGCTTTTGACAGTGCTGGGATGCAAGGAAGTATGTTCACATCTTGTCTTGTCTTATCCAAGTCGAATATTGAAGACAGGGAGGTAACTGAAAAGCAAATAAAACTGGGTCTGTGCACCACAGTATCAGGGGACACTGGGGAAAAAGAATTAAGAGCTTTGAAAAGTAAATGGAGATTGCATTTGTATTTCAAAGATCATGCTAACTGAGAAATTTTACTCAATATCAAAGTATAAATATTTTACTACTGGGAGTAAAAATCTCCTTATTTTAAACTTCAAAAATCCCTCTAGTTGACTCAAAATGCAGGAAAAGTGGTATAGATACAAAATGCAGTCTTTTTGAAAATTAGCTGATTCTCCAGAGTTCTTAATCTCTTCCTGTAAAACATTTGGTAATCCACACTGCAGAGAAATGAAAGGTGGGTAGACATGGCAGGAGTCAGACTGGAGAGTCTTGGATCATTGTAAAAGGGTCCCAAGAGCACATTTCTGAGAGCTTTGAGAGTCAGGGGAAACCATCAAGGCTGAGTTTTCTAATGATTATAGTAAGAGCCAGGGTTACTCATGAATGAATCATGCTCTTTGAAAATTCATAAATCTAAACCACAAAATGGCCAGGAGTACTTACCACCTACACTGAATAATAGAGAATCTTTACAATGTCTTTCAGACATATCACTCAATTGAGGATTACAATTGAAAGTGTTTTCATGTTGTGTATGTTGTATGCATTGGCACATGCATGCATGTCTGGGTGTACATGCATGCATGCAGATGCAAGGACTTGTGAAAACCATAATAATAGTGATAATAATAATAGCTCCTTAGGAGCTGCCCACCTTGTTTTTGAGATAGGGTCTCTCATTGACTCAGAACTCACCACAAAAACTTGGCTGAATGACCACAAATTCAGGGATCCACTTGCCTCTACCTCTTCAACAGAGGAAATTACAAGCAGAAACCTCTGTACCTGGCTTTTAGCATGGGCGCTAAAGATCAAGCTCAGGTTTTCCGGCTTACAAAGCAGGCCTGTTGAACAATCTCCCCAGTCCTTTGTTTTCAGTCTTCAAGCATGAGGTACTTAAAACTAGGCATGGCAGTACAGGCCTTTAATCCCAGCACTCAATAGAGTCTTTGGGAGTTCCAGGCCAACTGGAGCTGTGATGTGAGTTCTAGAACAGCCAGGGCTTCATAGAGAGACTGTCTCAAAACAGAAAACAAACCACAAGAAACTTGTCTGCATATTTGACAATGTTTAAATATGGTAATAATATTTTAAAACTGACATATTGCTTTCTTTACTATTTTTTTCCCAGAGTGGAGTCTGTATGAAATATTTGAAACACCAAAGGCAGGAGACTTGTAATCCCCTATGCTATGCAATTTCTCCTCTTTTCTATCTTTGCAGAGTTCACTTCTCTTTGCCTGCCCCGGTAGTTGCACGAATTCAGATTGTAAGAAAAGAAGACTCTGAGCCAAACATCCGGGGAAGGCTGAACTATCAGAGAGAGGAAGCACCACGGTCAATTCTCACCCCTTTCTGTGTGTGCATGAGCATGCATGTGCAGATGTGTATGCAAGCAAAGGCCAGAAGTCAACAGTAGGGTCTTCCACAATCACTCTCTACCTTTGGTTTTGAGAGAGGGTCTCATACTGAACCTAGAACTCACTGATTGAGCTAGCGGAGCCATCCAGAAGCAACCAGAGATGCACTTGTCTCTAAATCCACAGAGAGTCATTGTTTGGGTGTGCCATCACACTAGACTTTTTATATGGGTCCTGGGAGAATCAAACATGGATTCTCATGCTTCTGCAGTAAGCATCCTATCTATCAACTGACCTTTCTTCACCATCCCCAATTTCTCTCTTTAGTCTCATTTTCTGGTCTCTTTATTGTTTCTTTACTTGTGTGTGTTCATCATTCACACTGAAATATAATTTCTTGTATCATTCCTTCATTCAAAACAATGCAATGAATGACTGAAAAAATAAAGTTGAATACAAATATCTATAAATACTAAGGATATATCACACTGTCATGGGACAGATGAGTCCCAAGAATATCACATTAGAATTTCTACTGTGTTATTAAGATTTTATTTTAGGGAGCTGAAGAAATGCCACAGCCATTAAGGGCACTGACTGCTCTGGCAGAGGACCTGGATTCAATTCCCAGCACCCAGAAAATGGTATACACATAGGAATTACCATCTGTAACTACAGTTACAGGGGATCCAACACCATCTTCTGGCCTCAGCAGACTCTGCGTGAATGTGATATACAGATATGGATGCAGAGGCAAAACACTTATATACGTAAAACTCTTGAAAAAAATTCAGTATATTAAAGAATATATTAAAAATATTTTATTTTTATCTTAATATAAAATGGCAGGAATTGTTTCCATGTCAGTAGATATTACTTTCTTTAATAACTGAGATTCACAGTCCCTTGCTAACCACAGAAGGGATTCTATCCAGGTCTTTTGACTCAGGTAGCAGTGGTAATCAATTTTCTAAATGGAACTTTTCAACGCCGAGAGCAGCATTGATAGTGAGGCCTTTTCTTTCTGGCACCTCAGGAATTGAAGGAAATAGAAAACATGATTGGGTCCCACTTGGTTTCCATGGCTCCTGTTGTCTATTCAGGGAAAAGAGTCCAGACATATGGTGACCAGATGGGGAAAATATGGGTCTTTCATTATAATTGAGGCTTTTTTTAAAAAAAAAAAAATACTGCACCCTCTTTCCTGGAATTCACTCTTCAATTTTATATTATACTCAGAACAGTGAGGAAAACAGCATTCCAATGCTCAATTCCTAAGGAAACACTGTTTCTGGAGAGGAAATTTCCAAAAACAACTTGGTTTCCTGTAAAACAAAAGAGTCACTCATTAAAACCAGTCTACAAAGCACAAGGTTTTCAGAAAGCCACAGCCAGTAACATCATTCTTCTGAACACTAGCATGAAGTAATCAAGGGAATCCTGACAGAAAAGCCTCCTGAAAACTAAGGAAAAAAATATTTAACTGAATATGAAATTTTTACAGAATCTAATTTAGTCTGTATTGTATGTATATATGCATGCATCTCTGTGTGTGTTCATATGCGAATGGAGGCATACACATGCATTTGTGTGTACATGCATATGGAGGCCTCAAACTTTCTTCTTCTTATCTTTTGAGACCAGGGTCTTTCACTGAAACCAAAATCTGGAACTTGTCTAGATTGTCTGGCCAATGCGCTCCAAAACTCCAGCTACATGTCTCTGCCCCAGCTGTCCCCAGCCAAACTAAGACCACAGGCACATGTTGTCATGAGTGGTCTTTACTTCAGGCTGAGGATCTGAACTTATGCTTGTAAGACAAACATTTTTATCCCCTGAGCCATCTCCCCTGTGCTGCACAGAGAATATTAATTTTCATCCTACTTACTGAGGGATGAAATAGCCACCCAATTGTAGCAATGCTAAGAAGAGTGCTATATTTCATGCAGATCTCATTCTTGTTAATTTATCCCACCTCTTTACCTGAGGAAAGGCTACATAGCCTTTCAGCATAAGGGTGAGTACTGCATAGCCCATAATATTTATTCACCAGGAACATTCTAAAAGGTCTATGGAATTGTTGAGCAGTTACCTTAGCATCAAAACACAAAGGTCTGTGGTTTTTTGTATTTTGCTAATAAGAAAATTGGGGCATAGAGGATTTAAGAAAGCTGTCCAAGGCCACTCATTTAATAAGAAGCGGGGTTAGACACTGAGGTCAATTAGTTCATGTTTTCTGTCTGAACCCAGGCAATTTACATGTATCCTCCAAACCCGAGTCTCCTAATGTAAAGAGAATGGCACCTAGTTATCAAGAGGTGTTTGGAAAATGAAACTGAAACACATAAGCAGCAAGGATGCTGGTTGGCACACAGTAGCTCTCCACACTCTTGTAAAAAGATAAACCAGGCATCAGAAAAAGAGAAAAGGCACAGAGAAGATGCAAAATAAAAAGTAAAAGAAAGGTAAAGAGAGAGAAAGGGATGAAGGAACTTTATAGACATACTAAGAACAGGCAGATATTAAAAAAAAATGGCAACTACTTAAACACTGAAATTAAAAGACAGAACTCAAAGATGGTGAAGAATGAGATCAGAGACAAATAATTCTCCTGAATCCAAGACTGTTCTGTTTCTCTGCAGAGCCAGACTCAGGCAGCAAGAGAATAACTATGTAAATAAAACTGGTCAATGAAAATTTTTGGAATGAGCGGCTACCAAAGGTCTACAGAGAAGAACCATCTGCTACTGGCCAAGGACTTTGTTAAACCATCATGGGAAAATCATATAAATATTTATCAAAACACCAGTACCTGTCAAAGCCAAGGTCATCTTGTATATGGCACAGAACATTCAGCACCATGTACAAGGACATCCCTGCAGGAAATTTTAGAAGAACAGAAATCTTTGAGGGGTATAGCTGCATATACAAGTACATTGGAAAAGCACAACTAATTACTAGTTGTAGAATTAATGGTAACAAACAACAGCATGCTTGGTGTTCCAGCACATTTATTTTATATTCCTTTTGCTTCTTTTAATTTCCATAGGCCATTACTTTGTGTTTTAACTTTGCATCTGGAGAAGGGAGCAACATAAAATAGAAGCACAAGAAAGAGAGTATCTGACCTTTAAGGAGACAAAAAGGGTTCTCTCGTTTTTGGGAAGTAAGGATTTTTTTCCACCATTCACCCCAAAGAAAGCTTTCAGGATATAAATACTTCAAAATCCACAAAGAGGAACATATTAGGCAAAATGTTTCCATGTGGAGTCATCATAGTCCATGTTCATTTTGCACACATCTGCTAATTAAATGCAGTATTTAGAGAGAACTAAGGAAGCATTAGGAACCCCACTAATGTGTGCAACTATTTTTAATTCACTTCAGTGTCTATATTAAGTAGCCTATGTGCAAATACTGGGTATCAGAGGAAATGCTGGGGTTTTAAAAGGCACGATTCTGTCATCCAGTGGGTCCAGTTAACTATACAGCAATTACTCATCATTTTGTCTTTCTCATAGATGGACACTGGGGATAGGAGAAAGCCATTCATTGTGGGTTTTAGCATCTTTTCCTGTTGCTGTCATGAAATAAATACTCAAACAAGAGCAACCTTGGGGATAAAAGGTTCAAGGGTATGATCCATCATGGTGGAGAGCCAAAGGCTGAAGCAACTGCTCCTATCACATCCACACTCAAGAAGCAGAGCATGATGCATGGGACTGCTCAGCTTCCATCTCCACAGCACACAGTCCAGGATCCCAGCCAGGGAATGGTGCCACCCACAGTGGCAGGTCCTTGTCCTCCCACTTCAATTAACATAATTGACACAATAACCCACAGGCATGCCCAGTGGCCTACCTCCCAGTCGATTCTAGTCTCTGTCAGTTTGGCAACTAACAATGACCATAAAAATGTGACATAGTGAGAAAGTTAAGGAACAGAGACTTGGAGATCAGACAAATTTGCGCAAGTTGAATAAGAATTCATATTTGAGAAGAATTTCTGTGTTAATGAGGGAGAGTTCATGATTCTGAGCCCTGATACTTGGAGGGTCAATGTGACTGATTATAAGAATCTCAGTTCCTAAAAGGACTAGTAGTTGTTTTATCTTCAACAATGACAGTGTACACTTACATGAACATGTGGTGCAGTGGTGGTTTGAATGAGAACTCCATGTGCTTATGTGTTTGAATATTTGGTTGCCAGTGGTGGTGCTGTGCTGTCTGTGGAGGTGACAGTACCTACTAGAGGCAGAGTCTTGTTAGAGGACATATATCACTGAGGGCAGGCTCTGGTCCTCCTCCTCCTTCTTCTTTCCCTCCATCCTCTCCATCTCTATCTCTCCCACCCACTTACTCCCTTCTCTTCTCCCTCCCTCCCCCTTTACTCTTTTTCCTCCTCTCTTCCTCCCTCCTTTCCTTCCTCTCCCTCCCTCCTCGTTTCCCCTCTCACTCTTCTGTGTGTGGAAGAAAATGTCATTCTAGAACAAGACATGTCAACTGTGTATGTGTCTCAAAATAAAAAGTAGCTCTTATTTTGCTATCAATGGCAGTTTTTTCCCTTGTAACCATGTCTGGCCTAATCTCACTATGTAGAGCAGGCTGGCCTCAAACTCACAGAGATCTGTTTGTCTCTGCCTCCTAGGAACTGGGACTACTAAAGTATGGACCCATCAAACTCAGCCCTGACATCTTTTTATTTTTAAAAAGATTTATTTATTTTTAAGTTTTAATTTTTTAAAATTATTTAAAATTGTGTATGGGTGTTTTGCCTACATGTACGCTTGTGAACCATGTGGCAATGTCCTTAGAGATCAGAAGAGGGCATCAGGTTTCTTGGAACTAGATTACACATGTGCATGTTATAAAATGTTTATATTGGTGTTGGGATATGAATCTAGGTCCTCAAGAGCAGCAAGCACTGAACCATTTCTCCAGTCCTTATAGTCATCTCTAATACAGCCTGGATATAAGATAGCATCCACCAATAGCTGCAGATCACAGCCTTCTACTGCTAAATTATACTCATAGTTTAGAAGGCAAATATTATCAATTATTATACTGCTTACAATAGTCTCACAATGCTAACAGATCAGCAATACTGCATCCCCCGTATCGTTTTTGTTAAACTCATTAACACATTTGTAAAGAAGATACTGCTGGACTCTGACAGAACCAAGAAGTTCCATTAGGAATTACGTGAGGAGTTCAGTGACTGACACAATTTCTTTTCTTTTTTTTTTCTTTTTTTTCTCATTTTTTTTATTATGAATAAAGAAGTCACATTTTCTATCCTTGTATATCCTTCCTCCTCCCGCCACATCAGTTCATTCTCTCTTTTCCACATCTCCCCATTCCCTTCCCACTCCCAGCATGGGCAGGAGGTCCCAAGGTCCCAAGGTCCCAATATTGCTCAGTTCAGCCTCCACTCCTGGCAAATCCAGTTTTCTCCCCCTAACATTGAGACTAAGTCAGGTATTCTTGTAGGGGGAGTGGGATCCAAGGACTGACATAATTTCAAAGGAGAGACAGCGTCAAAAATCAAGGCTTAAGCTGGAGAGATAGCTTAGTGGTCAATAGTGTGTCCTCTTGGAGAGGACCTAAGTTTGGTTCCTAGCAGCCATGCCAGCTGGTTTGCAGTCACTAGTAACTCCACCTTCATGGAATATAACTCATTGTCATCAACTCTCTAGCCACCTACTTTCACATGTGTGTGCCCATGCCCACTGACACCTCCCACATGCCCATAATTAAAAATAAATCTTTAAGAAGGTCAAGCTTCCACTCTCCCATTGACCAAGTGGCACATTCCATAGTATCAACTGTCTTATCAATTTAATCCACAGAAGGTAACAGGGGTCTCAGACATGAGATTCTCACAGGAAGACCATCATAAACTGGGGAATGCTGTTCTTTGCATTAATAATAGTTAAGTATAGCAAATATATGAGATGCCTATGTTGCAATGAAAGAAATGAATAAGCTGTCAGATGGGATCCACTATATTGATACATCTGTTTATAAAAAACTTAAATGAGGAAATTGATATTAAATTACCTATAACATTAATTTATCCATTTAAAATGATAATTAGTTGCTATGAATGACCAGGTCAATAATTTCTTTAGAGATATTACAAACTAGTTTAAAAATGCAATTGCTTAAAAGAATTCATAATAATGTGATTCTGAAAAAGAAGATTCAATGTCTCCTCGAAGAAATAAAAAGTTATGTGAGCACAAACAGCATATTGTATTAGTTACCTGTCTCATTGCCATGACAAATTACTTGATTGGAGCAACTCAAGAAAGAAAGAGTTCATGTTGGCTCACAGCTGGATGACGGATGGCCCAGAGGTGGTGGGTCACATGCACCCACAGTCAGGAAGCAGAGAGAGACCGATGTGGAGCTCAGCTCACCTTCTTCTTTGGATTCAGTATGGGCTCCCAGTTAATGCTGTCTTTTAGAGTGGGTCATCCTAGGTTAATTGACCTAATCCAAAAAATCTAACATTCTTTAGAGCCTTGTTTCCATGGTGACTGTAATCCCATCAAGTTGGCAATGATTAGCCCTCTCTCTCTCTCTCTCTCTCTCTCTCTCTCTCTCTCTCTCACACACACACACACACACACACACACACTGGAGTGTCTCCTTACACACTACGGTTTAAATCCTTGTTGCTATGGTGTTACCTACTATCTAGTAACTTAGTAACTAGGATGCTCTTCCTTAGTGCATTCCACATGGGGAATTCTGCTCATTGGTGGAGTCCACCTGGAGGGTTAAGAAGTCAGAATTGACCAAAAACAGTACTATAGGATATGTGACAGCCTAGCCCATCCTGCCATATCTTTGGTTAACTTTCTGGCTCTGATATTAGGCTCAGACCCAATTCCACATCTGGCAGACTCACAGGCCACTCAGAATTTACGTCAGCTCCCTCTTTACAATTTCTGCCTGTTGTTTCTATACCCCTTTATATTCTGTCAAGCGCTATGCTACTTACTAATAAAAATGGTAATGCAAATACTTTTAAAAAATCACTGTAGCTTCTTTATTTGATAAAATAAGACATGCACTACAGACTGTTACAAGCATACTTGTTTATACAAAACAGTCCTGTGACATGTTGAAATGAGTTTTAATCCTTAATTCTTCCTACTGAAATAGCTTTCTAGAACATAGCTAGTCTATCAAAATACATATATATATATTTTAAAAAAAATCAGTGGATAGCCTAACTTATCTATATCCTGGCTGGCTCTTAGAAAAGTAAAAGATTTAAATTTTATTATACCAAGATCTAGCAAGGTTGGTATAGGTTTTTTTTTTTCTTTGTCTTAGGACAACTCTTAAAAAGCTCTTAAAGTCTCATTTACAAACTGGATCTATATAATATTTATTGAGATTGCACACTTACAAAAACACATATTTTAGATTTCTACTTAACTTACTTTCAAATAGCCATGATATTAAAGTTGAAAGTCAATACAAACTTTATTTTTTAAGTTATTTTCAACATCACCAAATAATATAAATGTAGCCTTGTCTTAACTTTGGAATGTATCATAGTGGCTTACACCTATAAACTTGGCATTTGGGAGGCAGTAATAGACAGTGGCAAATATGAGGCCCAGCTGGGCAATAAAGCAAAGGTCTACTTTAAATAGTAAAAATATCATCATCAGCAACAATCTATATAATTTCTGGAGTGGCTGGCAGGGGATGGCTGGCTGTTCAGATGGCTTTCTGCATTCCATCCTTCACAGTAACAGAAACTGAATAACCTATGTGGCACTGCTCTCCACTGGAGAGAAAATTCAGAGTGCAAAAGCAACAACATATTAGTATTTTCATGAAAATACATGCAGATAATCAGATCTTAGGAAGCTAGGGGAGGTGGTGTCTCTGCTACAGCATTGTATTCCAAGCCACCAACCATCTACGGGAGGCTCATCTCAGTTGTTAACATGACATATTGGGAAAACAGTCTCTACTAAAGACCAGTCTCCACCAGACTGGTTTGTGGGCATGTCTGTGGGACACACATGGAGGCCATAGGACAAGTCTGAGGAGATCTCTCCTTCTACCACATGTGGGTTCTGATGATCAAATCCAGGTCACCAGGCTTGTTTACTAGGCAAGATCCTTTGCCTGCTGAGACACCCTGCTGGTCCCCAGGAAGTTTCAAAAATCACTTGAATCTTAAGAATTCTCTTTGTTATCATATCATATATGCTTATATTTACTGTTCCAGCACCTGTGAAAACTTTGTGTCTAAAGTTTAAACCTCCTTAAGGAACATAACCACTTGAAGCTGGAGGACACAGCATTTTCTGCGAAAGTAAGCGGCGATGGAGCACCATTTAAAATTTGCACCTGATTTCTGGTATAATAAATCTCATTTTGCTTTCTCAGCCACTCCACTTTTTCAATATTGGGAATTACCAAGGTGATATTAAAATTGGAACCTAAAAGAAACATATTTGCATAAATTAACTGAAATACTTTTCCTGGCATACTTTAAGCTTTCAGATAGTTATTTGTTTGGTTCATATGTTATTTTACTGGGTAAAAAAATAATGTGTTCTTGTAACATGAAAGCAGACAGATAAGGTAAAGAATGATGTAGTTAAAAGTTTAAGTGGTAATAGGAATTGGGGAGGGTATGGAGTGGGGGTAAATTAGCCAAAAGTAAGAAAAAGCCATTGCTTTATTAGATAATTTAAAATATATAATTACAAAAGGTAGTATGTCCTGAGACTCAAAGACCTCTCCACTAAGGGCTTTTTTTTTTTTTTTCCAGTGTTACATAGTCTTTCCTAACCCATCCTATGGAAAAAGCACAAAGAAACTAAGTCAAAATAATGAGGGTTTTTCTTTCCTGTTTTACATATAAGAAAAGTAGCTGTTGGATAATATAACATTGCTTGGATGAAATTCATTTAAAACAAGTCCTAAATTAATTTATCAGATTTTTCTTCTAATCAAATGTGTGTAGTGTCTGTCTATGTCTTAGCAAATCAAGAGCATAGAGTCACATCATAAGGGTATGTGGGTAACACATGGGTCCAGTGACCTAAACTCAATGCACCCACAGCACACTAGGGTTGAGGGGAGGATCCAAGTCCTTGTATTTTGGCTTCAATTCGCCTTCCTCCAAATCAAAGCCATGAGTGGTGGCTTCTCTTTCTACCCTCTTTCACTGTGATCTCTTGAACATTTAACAAGGCCTTTGGCATCATTTGGCTCACCATGTAATCCACATAATTGTTTCTATTTTCAGTCTGCTTTAATTCCTTAATTCTGCTTTTGTATGTAAACAACATATTTATAATTCTCGGAGGTATAATCAAGAGTTGTTTGGGTCCTGCTCACAAAGTCTGTATATTAACAAAATAGTTATTTATCTATTAGCAAATTATTATTATTATTGCTGAATTCTGACCATTGGTTTGGATGCCTGAACCAAACAGCAAAGTGTAGGACCTGAATTTTTAGAGCTTGTGAAATATTAGTTAAAGAAAAAAGGAGCAAAGAGGCTGGAGAGGTGGCTCAGTGGTTAAGAGCACAGTCCTTCCTTATGGTCTTCATGGGTACCCACATACATGTGTGTGAACTAGACACAGGCACACACACATACACATGAATAAAAAATAAAACAGCTCTTTAAAAAGAGGCAGGGATGAGGGATAAATGTCAATATTCTTTTTGTTGCTGTTTTGTTTTGTTTTGTTTAGAGATAATTGGCAGACCATGGGACAAAGATGTGTTTGAAAGGCATAAAATCAGAAAATAAGACACAAGTTCACTCATTTGTGATGGGACGTTTCTGGCTTTGAACTGGAAAGGATTAAAATAATAGAAAAATAATTAATCTATCAATCATGGACTTAAAGACATGATAAGTCAGAGGAGGTAGATAATAAGATAAACAAATGAGGCTGCTCCAGAGCCACCTAATGAGTCTTCTCTTTCAGTTTCCCTAAAGTACTGACTTGGCAGCCTCCATTGTTAAAAAAGAAATAAGATCTTAAGTATGAGTTGGATAGATGGTGGGCTTCTTGACAGTTGCTGGAAGAAATTGGAATATATTTAATTCGGAATACTACCATTTACCCAGGAATGGGCTAGAATTTGTTTTAAATGAAATCTACTAAATGAAACCGTATATTTAGAAGTGCGCCAGGCACTTAATTATTTTGTTTGCTCTCCTTGGCTTGTGCCTTAATTGGTCTTAAGCCACTCAACTCTCTTTGCTTGCTAATCAGACGTACTTGGGCAGACACTTAAATAGCTTACTCATTAGCAACACTGACAGGAGGCAAAGCCCAACACTATCTGAGAAACACAATTAACAATTTACTGTTGATTTGGGAAGGTTTTACTGTCAAACTTTCCATTCAGAAATGTGCACAAACCTAAACATGATTACTGTTTTAGAAATTAGTGATGAAGATGGTCACGATCATGGAGATGAATATGAGGCTCTCACATCCTTCTCTGTCTCAACCTTATACATTAGTCAGAGCTCACAAACATTCCCATGCTACGTGTGTACATATGGCTACTAAAGCATTGTAATGATTAAATTCCATACATGATAATATTGAAATTTATTGAAAATAGGCATTATAGTATTCTGGCAAAGAAAAGCAATGGCACTGAGCTAAGACACAAAAATATAGGCCAAGGAACTTCAGTGTATTCTTGAGATAATCATTTTTTTCTGAACCTGGTGTTACAAACCTGAAATTCCAGCTTACTGGATGGCTGAGACAAGGTGAAAGGGTGATGGTCATAAGCTGTGATGGTTAGTTTTCAGTGGCAGAATCTAGAATGTCCTGGGATAGGAGCCTTTGGGCATGCTCATGGGGGAGTATCTTGGTAGTGTTAATTGAGTTGAAAAGACCTGTCCACTATGGGTGGCATCATCCCCTGGCTGGGATCCTGGACTGACTGAGGATATGATGGGAGCTGCTGCCTCAAGCTACTGCCACTCCCACTTCCTAGTCACTGTGCTTGGAATTGTCAACTGAAACAAATCTATTTTCCATTAAGTTGTTTTTGTCAGGGTGTTTTGTAGTGGGATTATGTTGTTGCATTGTAAATAATTGTCCCACCTACTGCTTTAACAAAAATGCTGATTGGTTTAAGGCAGACAGGAAGTGTGGGCGGGGCTACCAGACTAAGAAGACACTGGAAACAGGAAAACCAGAGCAGAAATGCCAGAGAGAGCCAGATGTGTCACCAGCAGATGCAGAGGAAAGAAGCTGAAATGCTGAGAAAAGGTACTAAGCAGCATGGCTGAACAAGATGGGTTAGTTTAAGAGCAAGAGCTTATCTAACAATATGCTAGAGCCATAGACTGACCAGTATAAAATTAATATAAGCATCTGTATGTTTTTGTGGGATTACAGGTCTGCGGGTCAGAACCACAGCGCTAGGCTGGAAAGATCAGGCCAAAAACATAATACAACAGTGTTTTTATCATGAGGAAAACCTAAATTCATGGTCAGCCTGGGCTACAGAGAAAGTTCAAAGTTATTTTAGGCAACTTCATGGGATATTATCTCAAACTTGAAAACTAAAATAAGCTTGCAGATATTATTTAATGCAGCAGTACTTGCCTAATATGTATGAAGTTCTAGGGTCAATCCTGTCAGTGTAGGGTTATCCGAGGGGTTGCACAAGGCACAAGTTGGTTGAGACCTGATTAGTGTTATTCCAAGGCTCAATTTTATTTGTGTCAATTGAGTGAGTTCCAGACCATCATCCAGCTAGAGAGACACAAGACTTCACCTCCAAAGAAGAGAAAGAAATGAGTAAGGTACCAGAAAGATGGCTCAGTGGTTAAAAGTACTGGCTACTCTTACAGAGAACCCAGGTTCAGTTCTCAGCACTCGTGTGGCAAATACAACCACCCATAACTCCAATTCTAGGGGAAAAAATCTCCTCTTCTGGCCTCCACAGTCAAATACATGCATGGTGCACAGGCAATCAGAGAAATTAAAAAAAAAGAAAGAACAGAAAAAAAAAAAACACCTCTTATGCATTACTAACACCCACTTATGAAGTAAAATCAAAACTGATACCCAACTGGGTTGAGTGTTTTACAAACACCACTCTTAGAAATTTTTCTCTTACACTCTTATAAAGTGTTCACATATATTCATAATTTACATATTGCTACTTATTTCAAACAAAAGAAACAATGAATTTACTACATCAAGACATCAACAAGATAAAGGATAAACAACGTCCATGTCACAGGAAATAGAATTTCTCTAGCTCATTCTAGCTGGCCCAAATTGCTTTGTAAACAAGGTCTATTAAAAATGGAAAGAGTTCTATAAGACAGGTCTTTCAACTCTCCTGGAATTCCTGGAGTTCAGTTGGGATTAGGAACAATTATCTAAGAATAAGAAAATAAGAACAGAAATGGATTATTCCATTCTATTCTGAAAAGACAGCTTTGCTGATGGAAACAAGCTCACAGGCAGAAGTCTCATCTGGGAACAGAACATGATTTCTTTGCCTACGATACAGCTTGTAGCTTGTGCTCATCAATCAGTGTCCTTACATGTGAAAGCCTTTCCCACACTTTGGGTCACTCTGCTTCAGGGCCTCTTTGAAAGCTATCCTTTCCAGTTCATGCCCTATAAAGCCCTGAAGTATCTGGGAACTTATCCTTTGTTTTTGCCAGCTAGTTGAAAATGAAATGGGTTGGGGCTGCCGAACATAGCTCTGTAATTCATTACAGAACATAGAAATGCCTGGGGTGAGGCAGACAAGCAACTAATGAGCATTCATTTTGTCCAGGAAATATCAAGATCGATACATAGGACATGCAACATTTATGTAACACTGTGTTATCTTTGCTCTCTAGGGGGAAGGAGCATATATTGCAGGATCACTTTTTGCTAATGGTACTGATGTGAAACTCAAATGACTGGCACTATTTAACACATGGGGCTAGTCTTAACTTCCTATCTGTCAGTGGCAATAGTAATGTTTGCTTCCTCAGCCAGCTGTCTTACTGCTCTATAGCTTGATTCTCTCATCTTTCCAACTACCTAGATTTATATCTATCTATCTATCTATCTATCTATCTATCTATCTATCTATCTACCTACCTGCCTATTACATGTTATATGTATCTATCTATTGTCTACCAATACCTACATACTTACCACTTATATCTATCTATACTTATCTGTCACTTATTAATTCCTATACTTATCTCTCTATACATATTTATCATCTATCTGCCCATCTCCTTCCTCTTTCCTGTTCTAATTGATCATCATCTGAGTCATTTGGGAATGCTCTTATAGTATGAATGAAATGATCCATAATGTCCTCATATTAGACCTCTCATGAACAAGAAGAGTCCTGATATATACAGAGAGGTGGGATGATCCAAAATGTGTCATCTATAACATTTCCTTCAAAATTGCATTGATGTATGTCACAAAGAGAAAGTTAATCACAATGTAACTAATATTTAATGACCAAATTATTTACACTATAATCAAAACCCAAATTCTATTGACTCCATAAATTAAATCAATGCTAGATGATATTCTTGCAAATGTGCTTAACAGTGATGGTTCTGAATTTATAAATTATAACCATGTCAAGGCTCAGTATTCAAGGAGTTAATTTTTCTTGATCCTTTGTGAAAATGTCATCACAGGGATCAGGAGATGAGAGAGGTAATTACCTGGACACAACAATTAGCCTTACAGATCTTATAAGGGTCACCATCATTGCCACAGGTGACAGAATGAAAATACCACGTGTGTTTCACAGTATGTGCCTGTGTCTGCAATCACCCTCAGGTGATGAAGGAGTGATGTGAACTGAGAACCAACTGCTCTGTACTCACAAAGAGTGAGACAGAATGATGGAGTGATTTAACATCTGACCTGACCCCCCAGCCTTCTTAGGACACAGTGGCTCAGGTCATTGCACATGACTGTGGGTTCCTCACACATGGCTTTAAATATTGCTACATTGAACGCATACATGTGTACTTCTGATGCTGGATACACTGAACTATGCTGAAGCAGAAGACTGGAGTTCTCGGTTTTTTTTAACTCTGCTTTTTAAATTAGTGCTTTCAGAATTCTGTACAATGATTTTGATTGTATTCACCCTTATTTTTATTTCAATAAGGCCATATCAGTTAATTTTATTAATAGTTATTAAAAAAATTATTAGTACACCCACTGGCAAGAACAAGCTCTCTCAAGTCTTCTACTAAGTCTTCTACTAAAATGAGTTAGAAAAATAGTCATTTAAAGAGAGAAAATCAGAAAGAAAGAAGGCTAAGTGGGTTTCAACACTTGTTCTTCCAGAAGACATCCGTATAGATCCTGGCACCCACATTGGCTTACAACCCCTTCTAACTCTAGCTTCAAAGGATCTGAGAAAACTGGCTGCCATGACCACCCATACACAAGTACATACAGATTAGCAAGCACACACACATAAATCAAAATAATAAATATATCTTTAAAACTACTCTGAGGATGCTCTTCTGTATGCTATGAGAGGTCCCAGTAACCTTGAACTCTTTTGTCTTTGCAATGGAAGAGAAAATCTAATTAACAGATTAGTTTTTGAGCTATCAGAACTCATGTGTAAAGAGCTGACCAGGAAAGCATCAGGACCAAGTTCACCCCACCCCATAACTCATGCAAAAAGATAACAGATTAGCATGAGTATCTGTGATCACAGTGTGCCTGCAGCAAGACACAGAGGATGAAGACAGAAGAACACCCAGAACTTCCCAGACCAGCTAGCCTTGAGTACACTGCCCCAAGCAAGGAAAGAGACCTTGCCTTAAACAAGATAGAAAGCAAGAAAGGCCTGAGCTCAAAGGCTGCCTGCAAAGCTCCCTGTGTACAGTTTACACCGTGACCTAAAAGCAACATAGTAGAGCAATTGGGTTAATTAGTACGAGAAGGGTTTAAACCAACATTTTCGGGGTATGGGCCCAATAGCTTGCTTAGCTGACCTTACTATAGCTGCAAAAACAAATTTTATGGAGAATGGGAGTCGAGTAGAACTGAGGGGATCAAACCCACATTTGTAGGGGCTTGTTTTTCACACATTTTCATATGCACTTGCTCACATACACCACATTCTAAAAAGTTCAACTTCTGGAAACAATATTTCAAAGATATTCATGTAAGAGTTATAAGCATCAATCCAAGTAAGCAACATATGCCCAATTTGATTCTACCTGCCATAACATCCACATTGTAGCCTATGGGGACATTTTCTTATACCTTCTAAGACCCTATTTCTGATGACATATTCTTGTATTTCACATCAGATTTACATATCAAAGATTTAATATCTTCTGTTAGCATTTGAAGGTTTTATTAAACTCTATTTGACTTCCAAAACTATGCATAAATAAAGGCAGACTTGAGAACTTCTGATGATGAGCATTGAATATTTAATTCTAGTCTACAGAGGGAAGGCAGGCCTCAGAAGCACAAAGCTCCACCTCTAAGTTTTGTGTAACTGAGCCCAGCTGGTGGTTTCCCTTCTCCCATGAGATAGTGAGGGGCGAAAATCCTCACAAGCAAATCCCTGCTATGCACCGGGCATCCATTGGGTGTAGCTATGATATTGAAAAGGTGCTAGCACTCCCTATGTACACATGAAAGATGCTGGGACATTTGGGGATCTGTAGGGACTTTCTTTGTCTTTAGCATTAAGTTGTTTTAACAATCCTATACGTTTGGGGAAAACCAAACAAAATGTTTCCAAACTTGTCAGGTCAAGATGTACATCTTTTCCCCCACAAAGGAAGCAACCTATAAAGTTAAAATTCTGTGTTCAAAAAATGATTATTTACACATAGTTGGCTTTTTGTTTAACTTTTTAACAGAATCATGTGAGTCACACCTAGTTCAATGCCTTCTGTGTATACAGACATGTGTTGGGTAAACTGAGATTAAGATGGGAAACAGCAGGGCTGGGGAAGATGCCAGTCAGTAAAGAGCTTGTTGCATAAGCACAAGGACCTGACCTGAGTGCAGACACCAAGCACCATGTAAAAGCCCTGTGTGCTGGTTTGTGCTGGTCATCTTAGCTCTGGAAAGAGCAGGACAGGCATACCCTGCACACACGGGTCGGCCATTCTCACCAAACTGCTGAGTTTCTAGTTCAGCAGGAGACTCCATCTCAAAAAATAATACACACACACATACACACACACACACACACACACACACACACACACACACACACACACACACCCCTCCTCCTTCTCCTCTATTCCACGCCAATTTTGGGCAGAATGTCTTGAAATGTCTATTTATATTAACAGGGAGAAAAAAGCCCACACTATTTCTCCTTAAATGCAAAGACAGCTTCCAGGCTGAGAAGAAAACTGTTACTCCCTTTCTTAACAACACCATATGTCTCCGAGTGCATCATGACGAAGTCTGTTCCCAGGAGATGTTCCCTGTGGGAGGTAACCAGATCAAGCACAGGCTCCATGCACTCTCTCTGATTCACCAAGGACCTGCCTTTGCATCTTCATCATCCAAATATCCTGAGGAAAGGTTCTCCTGCTTTCCCAATACTCACCCCACCCCAGCAACCAAATCATGACAAAAGCCCTGAGTATGCTACCAAAAAACAAAACCGAAAAACCCCACAACTCTCTCTCTATTTGTTCATATTTTCTCCTCCATGTAACTTCAATTTTTTAAGGAATTGAGAAGCCAAATTTCCAAACCTATGATGGATTTTAATGATAGTTGTGCTATAGCAGTAATTGTTGAAACCCAGAATACATACATACACACACACACACACACACACACACACACACACACACACACTTATTTCCACTGAGATAGGTCATCATCAAAAGAACCATAAATTAACCATCCCTAAAAATGTTCTTTATACACTATAATTGTTCCAAGTCTAGCACTTCATTAAATATTACTTTTTAAGTATATTAATATGCAATACATTTTTGAAGACAGGATCACAGGTAGCTCAGACTATCTTTAAAGTCTCTATATAGCTGAAGATGACCTTGAACTCCTGTTCCTCCTGCCGCTTCCTCCCACCCAAGTGCTGGAATTACAGGTATGAACCACTATACCCAGGTTTCATGAGCTATTTTTCAATGTAATCATCCAACATCAAATAACTTTCTTGTTCTCTAGCAGATTAAGCCAAGTTAAGACATTCATAATTCCGATAGACATGATATATTTTATGTTTTATGTTAAATGGAACTCTTAAAAACATAAAGTGGTATCTTTTTACAATGTATATAAAACTCTTAAGATTTCTGCCTAGGGAAAGTATAAAATGCTATGGGATAGTATAGATTGGAGATTTTAGTAATTTCTCAAACTGTCACTTATATTATTATAAAATATAAATTTTTTGTACTCAGATTTCATGACTGTCAAATTGCCATAAAGTTTCTAAATGCTTACTTGTCATTGCACATTTTTCTTACAACTGAAGAGTGGTGTTTGGGGTTCAGTATGAGCCTATCAGTGATACTATGAATATCACTGCATAGCCACTTAATACATAGCAGATGGATTCCCCACTCATGTCAAGAATCACAAGCATCTCTCTTCCCAAGTACACCTGTACCGTGCTCTGTTTTTCTTCTAATTCACTTCAGGGAATCAGCAACACAAATTCAAACATGGAACCATGAAGAATCAACAAGAAATTCTGAGAATGAGTTATTAGATAATGTTTTAACATACACATTTATGGACTTGGGAGTTGGCTCTATGGGTTAGGTGCTTGCTATACAAACAGAAGGATACAGGTTTTAACCAACCCCCATATCCATCTAAAAGCCAGGCATGGGTGTGCACTGGAGGATAGAGCTAAGTGCTTCCCTGGAGCTCACTGACCATCAGCATAACTAAAATGGTGAGCTTCATGTTTAGTGAGAGACTGTCTCAAGAGAATAAAAAGGAGACTGATAAGGAAGGCACCCAGTATTCCCCTTTGGTCTTCTCATGTGAGTGCATGGGTGTGTGTGCTCACATACACATGTGCATATACCACACTGATTTGAAAAAAAGAGAAATGAAAAATAAAACTTTACAACAGCATCCCCAAAAATTTGCAAATGACTTAGCAATAGCCATAAGCCTAGGTACTTTTTAGGGGCTTCTGATGACATTTCTTACCTGGGATGCCTGGTGGTGTTTTCAGATATTTTCCATTAAAATGTTGAATTACCACTTCACATTTTTCAGTAGACTCCATTCTGGGGGAGAAGAAAGTATGGGGAGGTGAACATGAGATTATATACTTTTGTCAAGTTGTTCTTATAAAAATAAGCAAGAAAGGGTAAAAAGAAAGGGATGGGGAGATTTGATTTGACATGTGAACATGAATTATCACCTGCGGACATAGCTAACCATGGTGGGCTCATGAGAATTGACAAGATTATCATTGCTCAATGCATCATCCCCATGTGGCTGCCCAGGTGAATGTCACAGAGCTAACCTGGGACTGTTTCTTCCTCCCACACAAGGTGTCTTGGCAGCTTGAAAGCATTCAATAGATACTTACCAAATGACTGAAGAATTAGTTACCCTGACAGGCAGGTCATATCAATGAGGGCAGGGAAGTTGAAAGAGATAAGCTACTTCTCCAGGAAGTGGTGGAGTTTGGATCTGGACCAACACCAGCCTTGGTCAAAACATGTGCTCTGACAGCTCAGTCACACTGTCAGGATAATGCACTGTGTTTGAACAACTTGCTTCTGTGGTAGTGATCACACAGTGGGACAGTCATCAGCACTGTGGCACTTTTATTGAAAGTCATTGTGTAAAAGATACAGAGTTATTTGGTGTTCCCACGTGTAGGGGAAAGCTAAAACAACAACAACAAAAAAAACACAGGCAAAAACCATATCTTCTTCAGTTTAAAGTTTTGGCTACTCTCCTATTCTCTTTTAATATTTAATACTAGATAGCAATATTTATAAAATAAGGTTCTTGTCAGCACCTCATGTACAATCTAAGGAGACATCACTTCCAGTAATTGGAGCATTGTGTTAGTCTTGGAAAGGTTGTACTGGCTCAGGTACATCTGCACAAATTTCCAAAAATAAATTGTATATAACCTTCACTTTGTTGTCTACCACTGTGTGTGTGTACACGTGTGCATGTGTGCGTGTGTGTGAGTGTGTGTGTGTGTGTGTGTGTGCATATGTATGACAGCCCTACCTGTTGAGGCCAAAAGAAATCAGATCCCCTAAAACTAGAGTTACATGTGACTGTCAACTGGAACTGAACTCATGTTCTCTGGAAGAGCAGTAAATTCTCTTCATTACAGACCCATCTCTCTGACTCCATAAATGAAAACATATATATTTTCATTTATGGAATATACATATATATAAAATTTCATTCATTACTTAATGATGAGAACTCTCAAATCATAAGTTATTCAGATAAGAAAAGCAAAACATACATTTTCTTTATTATAAATGTTTAGAAACAGACAAATACAATTTTATCTGTCTTTATATTTCCTCCCTAGTAGATCCTGTAAGTCGTATTCTTCCTATTTCTATATTTTTTTTTTTAAGTAGAGAACTTCCTTTTCTTTTTTTCTTTCTTCTTTTTTAAACTTCCTTTTCTAGGAACAAAAGAATTCTAATTCTGCCTCACTCTCTTCCCACAGGATCTACTCCCTGTTGCCTCTTTGAGGAAAAGCTTCCTCCAGCAGCAACAAGAATGGGAGCGGGAGCCCTTAATGCCTGCAGATGGGACATTACTGGAATTTGATTCCAGGAGTTAAAGACAGAAGGCTCATGCCTGAGTCCCCTCTGTTAAATCTCTCTGTAAGCTCACACAGATAACAGACAGTGGAGACTAAATGCTGCCTGCAAAGCCCCACAAACCACGCCCTTTCTCTTTGTCCTGAAATGATATATACTTTTGAATGAAGACCAAACATAGCTGAAGGTTACAATGTGCAACTGCTGATTTTGTGAATATAGAACAAGCTAGAAAGAAAATGGGCTGCTTTCCACTCCACGTACCGACCCTATTTTTACTCTGGCTTGAAAGCATCAAGTCATTCTCTCTCGGTTCTTCCTATGATCATATTATCTTAACACCATTTTACAGCCGTGGCAAGCCTGCTGGGGGCTCTTTCTAAGAACACAAAGACAGCAGGCATCGTGGATGACTCACTTTGGGTTCATTCAGATCTAACTAAGTAGATGTCTGTGTGAGCCACCAGAGACTCTTCTCTGAGA
This sequence comes from Sigmodon hispidus, assembly GCA_004025045.1. Lineage (NCBI taxonomy): Eukaryota > Metazoa > Chordata > Mammalia > Rodentia > Cricetidae > Sigmodon > Sigmodon hispidus. The sequence goes on along the minus strand of PVIH01000425.1, from coordinate 241,964 downwards.
GAATAAATGCTATAAAAGTCTATTTTCTGTAGCTGTTTTCATTTAGTGTCAAAGCATGTTACAATGTACCCCCCAGCAGTGACAATTTCATTTGAATACACTGGGCCACATCTGAACAAGGCAAAGGTGTTCCAGCAATGAGGGCTCAGGCCTCTGGGAGTGCCAAAGGGGCAGGAGCAATGTTCTGGAAACAGAACAAAAGTGAGACTTATAGGTGAATACCTGTGTTAGCCAGAACATGCCTATTTTCTTCTCAAGTTTCACAATTAAGTGCTCTTTGGGGCTGCCAGCTCAAGTTATCTGAAATCTGGCCCATGCTTGGGCTGAAACTGACACGAGCACTCTCAAGTGTGTTTGAAAAGACAGCACCAGACAGGGCTGCCTCTACAAGCCCCTTTAAGGCTGCCTGGCTCACTACAGTGCCTCTATTATTCCAGGAGGCACCTGAGCACCAGCCCCCCGCCAGCACCAGGGTGGGGCCAGCCACCAGACAATGGGTAAAGTCAGCACTTAGGAGGCTCCAGTGAAGTTTCTGGAACATTGTTAAGGTCTGCACCATTAAACGCAAAGGAACATTCAAGGTCCTGTTTCTTTCTTGTTTCATGACTTGCCACTGCTGGCTTCAGTCATCTGTAACGCGCTAAAGAATTCTGTTGTTACTGCAGCAGCTGCTTCTTCCTCATTTGTCTCCTTCCTCTTCCTCATGTTCTTCTGAACAACTACTACTACAAAGAGAAACCAATTTCACAGCTCTCACAATCCCATAGTCAAACTACAATACATGAGAACCTGATCTAGCACTGGCAGAATGTTCTGGATCAGGCTCGACACTCAGAGGAAGAAAAGTCTTGTGGAAAACCATGTTCAGCTTAACTCTCTAACCTCAACAGAGAACTCTCAGTTCACAATCTGAAAGCTCTAAGCATTATAAGCCATGGATTTAGAAACAAATCCAGTCTATCATGTGTCATGCTTAATTAGTGGTTTCCGCTCTTGTGAAATGTATGGGGTTTTGCAATCATGGGCACTGGATAAATTATGGAGCATCCAACTTTGCGAGCCAAACATCCTCATTTCTGGTAAGATTTATACAAAGCATCAACGCTATCAGAAGAATTTTAATGACTAAAATGTGTACTCTTTCTAGCATTTCAAAAATAAATTATGTCATTTGCTTCTTAACCCACTGTAACATAGAGGACAATGGTGAGTCCCCCAAAAAAGAAAAAATAAAGAACTGTGGCATTTTGTAGGTTTTGTGTGTGTGAGTGTGTGTGTGTTTGTGTGTGTGTCTGTATCTGTGTGGTGTATATGTGGTGTGTAATATGTGTCTATATGTGTGTGTGGTGTATATGTATATATGTGTGTGTGTTTGTGTGTGGCAGTGTGTGTGTGTGTGGCAGAGAAAAACCTTAAGTAACATTAGTCAGGCACCATCTTTCTCCTTTTCGGCAAAATGTACCCACTGAGAAGGCCAAGCTGGCTGGTAACGTGTTTTTTTCCAGTCAGTTGTTTGCCACCCTTAGGGTACAACGTTGATGAGTACCAAACTGGACAGCAGCGTGGCCTCTCTGCTAGCTCCCTCTGCACACACAAAAACATTGTGGTGATTTTGCCTTTCCATAACAATCAACTTAATGAAGACAATCACCACAGATATGGCTACAGGCCAACATGATACACAAACTCTCTCACTGAGATCTATTTTTCCAGGAGATCCTAGGTTGAGTGAAAGTAGTGATTAACGCTAACCTTCCATCACACCATCCCTTCTGAGCTCTTCTGTTGACTATCTCATCTCACTCAGCATCTCTGCCTTTATCCCACAGAGCCACTTCTAACTAGAGAGAACATTTTAAATGATTATCTGAATATACTTTGGTATGTTATGATAAAATGGCCCTTCACCTCAAGAGTATTGTTCTCAAAATCCACTGGGGATGAAAGTTGTATCATAGAGAACACATCAGGCAATTTCAGGAGCAGAGACATTCTCTAGGACTCAGAGTCAGGACTATTCAAGATGATCAAAGAAAGCCAGAGGAAATGTCACAGACCCGAGCAGCTAGAGGTACAACAATGCAGCTGAACATGGTACCCTAAACCGAATCCTAAGACAGAAAAAAAAGTGTTAATACAAGAGTAGGTAGATTCCCAGAGAGTCTGGAGTTGTTACTGACAAGATGCCAATGTCAGTTTTGGAGTTTTATGTTTGTTAAGGTCGTCATGCTAATACTGATGACCTTGAAATCCTGATAAAACAGGAGAATCACTTGAAGCTCATCAACCATCTAACCTGTGCAGGAAGAGCAACGAAACAAGCAAGGCTGTCACAATGAGAGGAAAGAGAGGCCAGCTCCTAAAAGGTGTTCTGGACTTCACGCACACTATGGCTCAGCTACCCTGCCCCAATAATTAGTTTTTAAAGAGAAGAGATATAAGTGCCTTCTTCTCCCTTTCCCCTGTTATGGTCCAGTGTCTAAGGCATCCTGCTTCTGTCTATAGCCCCTAGTGGATTCTAAGAACAGTCCTCTGCTTTCCCTGTGACCTGGTGGTGAGAGCTTCCTGAGGTCAGCTTCTCTTGGATCTCAGGATCCCTGTGTCAGTCCCTAAGACTTGCTGGCCCAGAATCCTGGACATCATCCTTCAGTGTAGTATCCTCCATGGAGGAATGATGTGCTTAAGCTACATCTATTACCTTGACCAAGAATAAAGAAATAACACATAATCATAGGGGATATAGATTTCAAGAAGTGGACGAGAAAATAATGCCTTTTCTTTTGACTTAATATAAAAAGTACCCCAGTCCTTCAGATTACCTGAGTAAGGATGTGTCACCTAAGAGTATGTGACATTCTTATCTAGATGTATACTAATATAATTCTATATCTAGGCTAGATTAATGTTTCCAGAAAAAGTTTTGATTAAGCAAATTAAAACATAAAACAGAAATGGTTTGATCTCTCTTAAATAAGCCATCTGCTTGTAGACACAGGCTTTCATCCAGGTAACCAGGTTTTAGGGCAGGTCCTCAGGGTGTTTTTCAAGTTAGTATCCTTGGCTGTATAGTGGGGCAGAATAATACATTCAGATCTGAAATGTTTGTCTAGAAAAGTTTGTATCTACGATGCTCACAACTGAGGAGGCTCAGGTAGAATTGAAAAGTCCTGCCTGAAATGGATGGATTTGGAGAATATCCTCCTGAGCGAGGTATCACAATCTCAGAAAGATAAGCAGGGGATGTACTCACTCATTAGTGATCTCTAAACAAACAAACAAGAAAAAAAGCCAAGCGTGTCCAAGCGGCAAACCACAATCACTGAACATCTTGGGATCAGAAACACCCTGGACTGACCCTTCAGATCCCACTCCAACTATAGGAACAACTAACTCACTCTTGAGGGAGGGGGGACAAAACTGGATTTGCCAGGAGTGGAGACTGATCCAAGCATTATTGGGTAAGTGGGACCATAGGACTGTCTGCTCCCTGCCCAGGGAGGGGATGGGGAGTTGTGGAGAAGAAAAAAATGACCTGATGTGGTGGGAGGGGGAAGGGACCTTGAATAAGGATATACAGGGATGGAAAAAAAAATTCAGAGGGAAAGCTGAACACAAAGTAAATATATGTGTAGCAATCTTATTTGCATTATCACCCTTGATAAGTCATGCTTATGATTTTTATCTTCTTTATACTTATTGTTAACTTCTCAGCATTTTAAATTCATTTTACTGTTTTTCTTGATAAATACAAAATAAATAAAGAAAAAAAAAAGAAAGAAAGAAAAGTCCTGCCTGACTGCTAGTACTAATTCCTGCTGCTCCGATGACTAATGAACCCTAGGCATGCTTATAGCCCTTCTAGTCAGTGCCAGAGAACTCATCCAGCATACAATGTGGCCTGAGGACAAAACCAAGGAAAGTCCTACTGTCATATGGGTAGAAAGCCAAGACTTTGAAACTTAGGACTTTCCAAAAGACTTTTAATTAATTTCTTTCAGCCATAGTCCTATTTTATTCTTAAATATCCTTAAGGCAATCCTTTGTTTTGTGGTCTAACCAAAGAATCTTCTGTTTCACAAACTTGCTAGATCTGCCCCAGCTTAGCTCTTACTTCCTTTTCTCCTTAGCAGAATTGTTTTTCCTTCCCAAGGCTCTAAAGATTTCTTCTTATAATTTCCATATTTAAATATTTAACTATTCTCTATTCAACAAGCTGCCCACCTTGACCTCTGGTCTCATATTCTAAATCACAGCGTGCATTTTATTTTGATTGTGTGACACTATAGTAATTTGTTATTATTTGATATTTGACTGCTTATCACATACAAACATCTCCATAAACCAATAAAATATCAGCTCACCAAAGTAGACTTTCTCTGTTTATGTGGATCTCAATAACACAGCATTGAAATAGTAGCTGGCATTTAGGGAGTCAAAGACATTTTAATCAGATGAACTAAAAATAGGGAATGAATAAATATATTTCTTGTATCAGGAAGAGGCTTGAAGTTTTGAAGTATATAAGAATACAGATAAGATGCACAGAAGAGAGATACAAACAAATGATATCTAGCCCATGTAGAGCTATGGTTACCATTACAATGATATGAAGAATCAAGGGGTCAGACAAAGTTATAAAAATCTGGGGTGGAGGAGACATACAAAATAAGAATGACTCAAATTTAAAATGCAAGTGTATCTTCTCTGTTAACCAGCACCAACAGCAGGCCTGAAGTCCCGTAATCTCAGGGACATCTGACAGTCCTCCTCAGCTTTTCCTGGTTCCTGTGTAGAGCAGGAAGGGAGGAAAGGGGCTTACCAAACCCAAATTTCTCTGGGAATTCAGTTCACCAAATTCAGTTCCATGTAAGGAAAGGATTTTTTTTTTCAGAACTGTGTTTTCATCCAACAAAGAACTATTAAAATAAAAAAAGATATGCCATTGTCTAATGATATGCCTATCAACACATTCTCCCTTAACCAGCTTCTTAGAAAGATATAGGAAGAGCAAGACTTGAGTTTAGGATATTGTGGATTAACAAATTAAGTGATGTCATTTGGTTTATTGTCTTGTTGGCTACTTTGTGACTCTACTGCATGGATAATGAACTGTTTAGAAAGTCAATGATTCTGAAGAGGTTGGGATGTTCCCAAGCCAGACCTTAATTGCAATTTATCTTAAGCTGAGCCTCAGTATCCATTCCTTGCCTGGCTCTGTGTCTGATCTAACATCATGACCTTGTGATCAGTTGAAAACATTTGAATGTATTAATTCAGCAGATCACTTCATTCCACCAATGGGAGGGCCACGGACACCTTCAGACAGCATCTGTGTCCTGTAGCAAAGTTTTCTCTGATTTCAGGTAACCTACCGGCCTCAGGTTTCCACCAATACATTGGAAAAAATGTCTTGATTTATGACTTTCCTTGTTCTAATACTATGAAAACTTCACAGAAGTTGTCACATAGGAACATGGTATTTGAAGTAATGTGAATCTGTTTCCCAGGCCACGGTCACTCATATTTGGCTCCAGAATAAACTATCTCTTATAATCTTTGAAAAGAGTGTTGTGTTTTGGGGGTGACAATTAGTTGATTGATTTTACTGAGGCTCTGAATATATAGCGATGAAAACAGATGCCTCTGTCTTCTAGTCATGATCACCAGTGTTTGATGATGAGGAGAAAAAATGCAAGCAGGGAGAAGGAAGCAGTGGATAAAAGAGAAGGGAGAGGTACCCACAGAGAACAAAGTTGGGGGGGCCCAGGAGCATACTTTCCAATGGCTCACATCTGCCTAGCAATAGAAAGAGGAATTACAATTATCAAAAGGGGAGGGGCTTGTTCTTTCTAGTATCAGCAAGCACAACTGTAACCTGTATGCAGACACAGCTGCAGCAGCAAGATTACTAATCACTAAATTTACCCTTGAAAGATTTTCCTTGGTCACATTTGATTTCTTGGTTCCATGTGCCTTAGATGCCAATGTCAGAAGTACAAGTGGGGTTCTTTTTGTTTGTTTTTAACACATCAGTGGAGTCATGGTTACATAGAAGTGAAACACAGAGTTTTATTGATTTGGTGAACATTAAAAAAAACAAACAAACATTTGCCACTGAAACAAACAGTAGCATTTGATTAATAACATTTTTTGAAACTTGCTGTTTTTATTGTGTTTATTATAAATCTCTTTTCTCTTTATATTTCAGGCAATGGGAGCTGGATCAAGTGTCCAGCTAGATGATAAAGCAATAGTATTGATATTCAAAGTCATTTCTAGAAATTACACAGAAGCCTATGGCCAGACCACCTCAATGTGCTCAATCCTGTCCCAATTCAGGAGCAACACAACCTAGCAAGTACCTGGATGGGAGAAAAAAGGAGAGGTTTTTTTAAACCTGCTATTTATATCAGGTGTCAATAATCAGGCTAGTATTTGTCTAAAACTTGAATAAATTGGTGAGGGTTCTTTGGATTAAAATAAAAAATGACAATGACTTAGAAAGTCTGTTCATTGCAAAGGAAAGTGTAGCCTGAATGTTAAAGGTCCCTGAAGAAAGGAAGCCTCCGTAGAACCACCCTGAAGTTCACTCCAGATGGAGGAAACACGCCAGCACAAAGGTCTCTGCCTGCAGCCTTCTCTCACGCTCTTTAGCCCACCCAGGGACATTAAAGCTCTGCTTATAAAGGGCTTGTGTGGCCAGATGTTGGAGCCTGGTGAATGCTCCTCCCTACACACCCCACCCCCAAATAGCTTCTGCACGGGAGTCAGGCTTCTACAACACCTCCGTGGGATTTTCCTGGACAAATGGTCTCATGTTTCTGGGAATGGGGTACGAAAAGCTTGGGCACGTTCATGTGCCTTCAGAGGCACTGATTTATCTAGTTGGGGGAGCCTCATCTTCACAGGCCTGACACACTCACTCGCTCCCTAGGAGCCCCGATGATCAACATTCCCACCATTAACTTCTGTTTTCAGAGGTTTATGACATACCTCTAAAATGCCACCTGGAGGGTGGAGGGTCCCACTAAATTGTTTTAAGTTACAAGAGAATTTTTAAAACAGAAAACATGAGAATGTAAATGTCTGTCATTTCAAACTCTGTCCAATGTTTCTGGGGTGCTCCCTGAAGAACTTTTTTTTTCTTTCTGTGCACCCTACCAACATTCAAATCAAAGCTTTGAAGTTCACTGTTTTAAATATAAAATGAAGATAGTTCTTTTACTTTGAAGAGGCTGTTATCAAAGAAGATTAATGTATAGCTGACAAGTAAAATAATAATGGGGGACATGTTTCTTTCTAGTCAAAGGAATTTCAGAGCTCTTGAACATGAACTAAGGATCACATCTCATGGTGAGGAGTGACCAGGGTGATATCCAAGTGATGCACCATGCAGATTTTGTCCACTGAGATATATACATACATTGTTGAGACACATGTTATGACTTACCAAATACAAATATAAGCTAGCTGCTCTCTCTGTGGGCACAGACTCTTCCTTTGACAGAGCCCACAACACTGTGGGCTTCTCGAAGAACTAACCTAAGTTATCTTGAAGCTGCTGTGCTTTTCTGTGACACACTGAATTGTCTTGTTGTCATCAGCAAATGTTGTCCTATGATGTTATAGTCCAAGTGAGCAAGTAAAAAACTGAGAGTACTCAAGAGTGACTGAGCAATAATTCAGGTCCTTAGGATAAAGTTCTTACCATGGAAGCAGAAGGAAACCTAAATTCGATTCCCAACATTAAGTAAGATGCCAGGTGTGAAGGGACACACTTGTAATCTAGTGCCAGAGAGACAGGCCGATCTCTAGAGCTCACTGGCTGGACAGCCTGACCGACTTGGGTAGTTGTAGCAACTTACTAAGCCTATCTCACAGGAAAGATGAGACGGTGAATCTAAGGAATGACATCTGAATTTGTCCTCTGGTTACCTGTGCACGCGGAGTTCCCTCAGCTTTTAAAAGTTAATTCTAGAATCAACAAAAAAATATCTAGATACACACATATACCACTATAAGAGTGAACCTGCACATACACACACAGTTGCTGAGATTTACTATGTATAAAGTCTAGTTCTAGACTCACTCTGAAAGCAGATATAAAGAAAACCAGGGCCTTTTCTCTGTCCAAGTGCATTATGGACTGACCCATAGACCTAAACCTAGAACTGGACACTCTGTATGAGTGTCACCATGGTCTCTTTGTAGAGTGCAATGGATAGTTTTATGTCAACTTGGCACAAGCTAAAGTCATCTTAGAAGTGGGAACCTCAATTAAGAAAATGCCTCTATGATGTGGCTATAGGCAGGCCTGTAGGACACTTTTTTTCCTTTTTTTTAACTTGAAAAGGTTGTCTTTCCCTATCTACCACTGCTCTGCCTCCCTTCCCTCCTCCTAGTCTCTCCCAGTTGCCCCTCAGCCTCCCCTCACCCCATCTCCCAATGTAGGACACTTTAGTAATTAGTGACTGAAGAAAGACAGCCCATCACCTCTGAGATGGTGGCCTTAAGTTCTATAAGAAAGCAGGCTGAGCAAGTCATGAGGTGCAAGCCAGTAAGCAGCACCCCTCCATGGCCTCTGTCAGGTGTCTGTCTCCAGATTCCTGCTCTGATTTAGTGCCTGCCATGGCTTCCTAGATAGATTGTGATGTGGAAGCCAAACAAAGCCTTTCTTCCCTACATTGCTTTAGTCCTGGAGTTTCATCACAGCAAAGAGACCCTAACTAAGACACAGATCTTTCAAATAATGCTGAAAATTGGTCTTGACATAGAGAGTAATGCCTCTCCAACATGAGAGGGCTGCAGGCCCTTTCATCAACCATGCATTAGTAGTGGTCATCAACCATACATTAGTGGGTCGTCTCAGGAACACACTTCAAGTTCTCAAGGAACTCAGAAACTGCTAATATTTTAAACACAACTACCTAAGGCATCTATCTGTCTGCAACCCAGTATCTTCTCTTGCTTGATATGTATTTACCTCAGGAGTATCAAGAACACTGTCCAATCATCTCTGATTTGCGGTTTAGAGAGAGACTTCTCCAGGATAAAAGACTAGTGGGAGTTTTTTAAAGCAGCAACAATGAAATGGCTCAGCAGTTAAAGGCAACTGCCTTGGAGCTCGACAATCTGATGAGTTCAATGCTCAGAGCACACATCATGCAGAAAGAGAACCAACTCTTGGAAATTGTCCTCTGACCTCTGCACTTGCATTACACAACATGTCCCCTTCTCTCCACACACAATGAAATACATGTAGTACTTTTTTTTTCTTTAGGAAAGGGAACTCAGCAAAATTTAGTTTCTAGTCCTGCTAGTAGAAGTGAGAGCCACCATTGTTCCACAAAACAGAAAATTACACTGTGAGTCGGCAGGAAAATGTGGTTCTATTAACACATGGAAGACTAAAAACACTGTCATAGTCCATGCCATTGGATCAATCATGGGAGGTTCACAGAAAAAGGAGGACTCACTCTGCATCCACTTCCCAGAGGCCAACAAAGAGAAAGAGGTTCACATTTTCTTAGGCAGAAGAAATTAGGATCTACCTTTCAACTTGTGTTTTTCTTTTCAATCCACTTGACTTCTAAAATTAGTAAATCCTATCCTGAGAGAGAAAAAAAAAAAAAAAAAGGCCTGTTGGACATACACTTTTAAATCCAGCACTGAGGAAACTGAGGCCATCCTGGGATACAGGATGCTCCTGTCTGGAAAATGAAACAAGCCATTTGGGTTTCAGCAAAAGAATTCAACTGGTGATGCAAAAGAATAGACCCAAGTTTAAAGATTATTGAACTAAGCTACTTAGAAATGTCATAGAATGACAATCATAAATTTAAAATTCCACTCATCCATTCATACATCTACTTGCTCATCCATCTACATGTCCATCTACCCATCAGACTATCCTCCATCCTTCCACTCATCTACTCATCCATCTACCAGCCATCTATCTATCCACCCATCCACTCATGCATCAATCCATCTACTCATCTACAAATATATCATTCCACCATTCACTTAACCATCTGTTCACCCACCATCCATCCATCTATCCACTTACACATTCACCCATCTAACAATACAAAAAAAAACAAAAAACAAAAAACCAAGCCAGCAATTCAGGGAGAATACATAAATAAAGAACTGGGTACAACCATGATAAATTTTATTTGAGAAAATAAAAACCTTTCACAGGCATATGACTAATAGCATTTAACTTGGGTGTCAGTGTGGAGTTGGAGGTCAGGGAAGAATTCTTTGAAGAAAAATGTCCCAGTCAATACCTAACAGCTGAGTAGGCAGAAGGCAGCAGAATAGCAGTAGACTAAGTGGGCAGTCAAGAAGGATAGCCCCACCCAGGTGATGAGACAGGAAGAACCATGGCCGAAAAGGAGAACCAAGCCAGAGGTGATGCTCGGGGACAGTTGCAGAATGAAATCTCTCAGGCAACGATGAAGGACTCTGGTGTGCCAAGATTTAAATTTCTAAGGGCATCCTGTGACTTTTCTATGAGAAATACACCAGAGGAGGAAGAGGTTGGATTTAAAACAGGGGAAATAATCAACTGATAGCTCCCAGCTTCCCACAGTACCTTCAGAGATATATCTACATTCAGTTCTTTCATGATTTCATCTGCCATGATTGCAGTTTCGATTTGATGACTTAGATTAACTCTTCCCATTGTAGAAGACTGGGCTTCCTTCCCTTTAGGCAAATCCAAAATTTGCAGCAGGGATTATGATGAGAGACTAGCAAGTAGCCCTGACTTTGTGCTTCTAGCTACTCCGTAGCCCTATCTCAAGTTCATTTTTGTCCTGACCCATATTATCTCAGAAGTTAAATGTTTTTAGAGACAGGTAAAAAGGGAGCCCTAATCCACCAGGACTGGTGTTTTCAGTAGATTCAGTGTGGAGTGCTAAAACTATTCAGCTGAGCTATTTGGGAACTGTGAGGGATCGAAATCTCGAAATACATCATTGCCCAACAATCCATCCAACAGTGAAGAACAACAAAAAACAAGCATGCAAGCCAGGGGTAGGCAGGGACAGAAGAAGAGATGAACAGACTGGTCTTGGACTTGCTAGCTAGCCAAGGATGACCTTCAATTTCTGATTCTCCTGCCTCCATCTCCTCAGCATTTGAACCATGATCATGTGCCACATGTCTGGTTACACATGTATGTTCCACTGATCAGCCAGGATGAACTACTGGTCTACATGGTCCCGACTCTCACATGACCTAATATTCTCTTTCTGCCTACACTCAGTCATGTAGGGCTATTGAAACTTAGTTTAATTTTCCAATTTCTTAACACTAAGCAGCTTTTTTCTTTTAGAGGCCTCTTTGGCATTGTTTTCTCATGAAAGCACAACAGGCCCAGCCATCTAACTTTATTCCTGACTTAGACCCTCTTTTATAAACATTCCCTTAAAGTTAAAATAAAGACTGCTCTTTCCTTTCTGATGATGAGAGAAAGGAAAATATGTTCTTTTTTTTCCTGTTCTGCCTAAAATATCAAAACAACATAGCCAGTGTCTCCTAAATGCAAACACCCTGTTGGCCTTCCCTTCTATTTACCCTCCCTGGGACTTTCCCAAAACTGCTACTCTCTGAGTCTACTCTCTTTTCTCTCTGCTTCACTGTCAGCTCCCTCCATTGGACACTCATAGGCAAACCACGAAGAGGCCTTGCTCTGTATACTCAGCATGCAGTCTACCACAGAAGCTACATCCGGCCTCACTATACAGGATCTTTTGCTTTGGGACACTGGCTGAAAGTGGCACCTTCAGATTTAGTTGCTTTGCAAATATAGATAAGACTGAATATTAAATATGAACATTATTATGGTCAGAGACCCATGCAGTCTGTGTACATGCATTAGCAAGCACAATGTATCTACAATTTCATGAGTTTTTCTTTGGCTTAAAGTAAAGCTACAGAAAAAATATTTGCTATGCTACCTATATTTTATTTTATTTAGCATTTTCTATTGCTTTTGGCCCTAGATATTACTGGGGCATGGGACTAAGAAGAGGCAATAATCAAAGACAGATTTTACATGGGTTCCTTACAAAGAGAGAGTTACCTGGCAAAGCCAACGCCCCTGCTGACTCCATTAGCATCTCTCAGGATTCTGGTGGATATCACGTGTCCAAAGGGCTTTAGCATGTTCTCCAGCTCCTGCTCATCCATAGAGATGGGGAGATTTGAGATGTATAGATTTGTAGGGTCTTGTTCTTGTTGCTAAAGGAAGAAAAAAACAAACAAATGTCATGAGGTCTATTGAGAAGCTATGCACTTAAATTGCAAACCAGAGTCTAAAGTCCTCCAATGTTCTCAAAGGGCACTGCTTCCCAGGCTGCCTCCAAATGCCTTAAATAGCCAGGGTGATTGTTCTTGTTAGGGTAATTGTTGCTGTGATGAAATACCATGACCAAAGTAACTTGGGGAGAAAAGAGTTTATTTTACCTTACACTTCCTAGTAACACAGTACATCACTCAGGGAAGTCAAGGCAATCACCTGGAGGCAAGAGCTGATGCAGAGGCCATGGAGGAGTGCTGATTTCTGGACTGTTCCCCATGGCTTGATTGAGTGCTTTCTTATAGAATCCAGAACCACCCTCACTCACAATGGGTTGAGTCTTGCCCTGTCAATCACTAATTAAGGAAATGCTGGACAGGATTGCTTACAGTTCAATCTAATGGAGGCATTTTCTCAGTAGAGGCTCCCTCTTCTATGTGGCTCTTGCTGTGTCAAGCTGACCTAAATCCAACCTGATCACAGTGGTTTAGAACTCATGATATCCTGCTCCAACCTCTCAAGGGCTGAAATAATAGGTGTACATTACCACATCTGGCCACCAATTCCTTTTACTAAACTCCTTTCCTGTGCAGAACATTTTTCATAAAAAGAATTCCATCAATGAAAGCCAGGCTCTTTGTCCACTCTTTCTTGTAAAATACATACAAGCTTATATTGCTGTTGAGCTTCGGTGAACACAGATAAAAACCATGCCTAATTCATGAGGAGTTCACCAGCGACACTTCAAATCTCAGATGGTTCAGAACCCTACATTTCATCCTTCCCATCTTTCTTAAGTGTTTACTGTGTACTATGCTTGACTTTGCTAGACAGAGGCTGACAGCCCAACTCATATGATTTGTCTCTCCTTACACCTTCATGGATAGGAGTCTCATTGTTACTATAAATCTTGGCCATCCTATCAATCCGAATCTTTTTCTCAAGTTGTCAACATTCACCTTCTCACCTTAAAGAAACACTTTGTAGCATCTCTTGAACTGTTCATATGACCAGCATTACCACATTTGCCCTTTGAGGTTACTGGTAAGAGAAATGATGGTTCCTGAACAAGCACTGAGTGCTGCAACAATAGATCTGAGAGCTGACATTGTTCCTTGTTGTGGAGTTTTATTTTAAGTAGGCAAAGATATGTTACATTTGCTTATGCTGCAGAATAATATTACTTCAACTGTATAGTTATTTATGTGTTTATATTTATATAAATATTTGGTTTTGCTGCATTTGTTTAATTACATAGAGACATTTATTACACCTGGCTGACTAAAGCACCTGACTGGTCTAATAAAGAGCTGAATGGCTAATAGGCTGGAGAAAGGATAAGCGGGGCTGCCAGGCAGAGAGAATCAATAAGAGGGGAAATCTAGACTCAAGAGGAGCCAGAGGAGAGAACTAGGGAGATGCCTGAGGCCAGACAACAGGCAGATGCTGGCAGCCAGATAAAAGGGGCAGTGGAAGCAGGTAAGGAAAGAAAAGTGAACCACCCGAGGCAAAAGGGAAATGAAGAGAAATCGGTTAATTTAGGTCAAAAGAGCTAGTCAGAAGCAAGCTAAACTAAGGTAGAACATTCAAACGAATAATAACTCTCTGGGTCATGATTTGGGAGGTGGTTGGTGGCCTAAAAGAAAAAACCTGGTACAGCTCCTGAATGTTTAAAAGGTGGGTAGCATATACAACGTAGATACACCAGACAAAGGACAGATTTACAACCACAGCATGTCAGTACAAAGAATTCATTGTGTATTCAGAATAGTGTTAATACACAATTTATCACTGTGAACTTACTTCTGGAATTTTCCAATTACTACTTTCAGATTGGGATTTACTGACAAGCCAACCATTCACTGGAGGATACATCTACCAGCTCTTATTATACCAGTCTTAGGTGTACCATTCTACTAACACTACATTTGTTAAGTCATCATTTAAGGTACTTATCATGTATGTTTCACTCATTACTTCTATAGAGGATAATTCCCACTTTGTAAACTGCAATTCAACCTCTCGCTTGTCTATACGACATAATTCACAAGTGTGAAAGCCAGGACACAAACCCTAGAGCACCATCTAGGTCATAAGTTAGAGGTTCAAGGATAGCCTCAGCTACATAGTGATTCCAAAGGCTGTCTGAGCATCATGAAAATCTTTCTCAAAAGAAATAATTTAAAAATAAATAAAAATTGAAAACTATCTTTTGAACCTGGTTAGAAACATCCATTTTCAGGACCACCTTGAGATACTGAATTATGAACTCCAAATATACTCTTATTTTTAATAAACCCTTGAAATTATTCGCATATTTGCATCAACTTGAGAGTTGCCATCTCAGACCAAGCAGAAATACTTATGCTCAAATGAGCTCATTATGTCTAACATTTCATTCAGTGTTAATAATGCTTATGCAAACTTTGCTTAATAGTAAAAAAAAAAAACACCCACAATTGCTAGCATTATCTATGTGTGATTGTATAATTCACATATAAATTAGTAAGTGGAAACATAGTTATATATATTGAAACAGTTGTATTATAAGAAACAAAACAGGGTAGGAATGTCATGATTAATCACTAATATCAAAATAAACCACACATTTAATTAAACTAATTTAGCCAAAACAAAAACCTTAGCTTCAAGAATAAGTAAGAGATTGGGCAAAAAAATCCAAAAACCTTCTAGAATAAGTAAATGTAAGGTTTTTTTTTTTTTTTAAATGAGAGATTATAAAAATACAATTCCTAATATTATTTTAGGTCAAGAAATAATTTTGATACAAACCAAAACTGCATTATTTTTTAACAACCTTATGCAAACAGGACACAATATTTTTATTAATTCTTGAGAGGACTAAGACTTTGTCATGGAGAGATGACTCAGTGGCTAAGGGCACTTGCTGCTTCTCTAGAAGACCTAGGTTCAGTTTTCAGCACCCACACAGAGTCTCACAACCATCTGTAGTTCCAGTCTGGGGGTCTAATTTCCACTTCTGGGCTTGAACACATGTGGTACACATATATACATGCAAGCACAACACTCCTACACATAAAATACAATGCTAAATAAAACCTCTAAAGAAAATCTACCACCAGGCTTGTTATTTAAACATAACATTTTAAAAACATGTTTATTACTAGGAAAATATTAAAAATGAGCAAATCTATCTGAAAAGTCCACAGCTTTAGCATTTTGAAATGGCACCTTGGTGGGAAGTATACAACTGAAATCCTTATTTCCTCTCTTCTTTCTGTCATACACACACAAACAGACAAAATATACTATGACCAACAAACCTCAAATATCATGATCATAATAAGAAAAGGAGATATTATTTTTCCATTAACTAAAGGTCTCTCTCTCTCTCTTTCTCTCTCTGATGCTGTATCTACATAATAATGAGCCTTATGCACATAAACCTTCAATTTTTACAGTGTTTTACTATCCATCACTTAATTTTAATCTTCCTATCATAACTGTAAAGGTATTTTGGCAAATATCATCATTCGTATTGGATAATGAGGAAAGAGAGCCATGAAAGATTTATCACCCTGCCCAAGGACAATCTGATAATTAGTGACAGAGTTAGAAATAGACTTACAACGACTTCAGTGTATTTTCAATCAGCTCAGTGTTCCCCAAGTTTCAGCCATTTGCATATCAGCTCTTAGATATTTTTTTTTTGCATGCTTCAAACTATGTATTTAAAAGGTTTTTCTAAAACCAACATGTCTTTAGGATTTAAACTCATTTTAAAATTACAACTTTATTCTACAGCTATAACAGAAGAGCCAGGGTCTCCTGACATAAATAGAATGTTACAATGTTACAGTGACCAGATTAAGGAATTAACTGTATTTGTGGATGCCTTTGACATTGCTAGTTGACTCTGATACAAAGGGATTTTCAATGAAGAGAGGTAAGAGGTGCATTAGAATGCCTATTTTAAACTGGGAAGAATCAGTTTAGACAAAGGACTAAAAAGAAAACAAGTTTATTTTAAAGCACTGAAGGAGGTGTGCATGCAAAGAGGCTAGAGGGTAACTTCTGATATTCATTTAGGAACTCTATCTACCTCCCTTAAGACAGACTCTTTGGCTGGCCGAGGTGGCACCAATTAGTCTAAACTGCTAGTCAGAGAGCCCAAATTTACACACTCCCCTGCCTCCCTCCACAGAACATCAAGCATCAAGTCTAGAATTAGAATGTCTCTCATTGGCTTATGTTTGACTCCTCGGTCCTTAGTTGGTGGAATTATTTGGGAGGAATTATGAGTTGTGGCCATGTTGGAGAAGGCATGTCACTCATGGTAAGTTTTAAAAATCTTATGCCTTCCCCAGTTAGCACTTTCTCTGCCTTGAGATTATTGTCTCAAGATGTAAGCTCTCAGCTATTGCTCTAGCACAATGCCTGCCTGCTAGCATGTACTGCACCATGGTGGTCATGGACTCTTGTGAAACTGTAAGCCCCAAATAAATGCTTTCTTTAATGAGTTGTCCTAGCAATGGCATATTAGCACAGTAATAGAAACATAACTATGACACATGGGTCCTAGGGAATCAAACTCAGATTATCACATTTGCATGCAAGCACTTTAGCAACAGACCCCACTCCCCACTGGAACAACATGGTTTTAAATAAGACATACATCAAGGAATACATATTCAATTATTTAAGAGTCTCTGCACTCAGTCAAACCTTACTAGTAGATGGGCCACAGACCATGGCAGGCTCATGATGTAGTTGGACCTGACCCAGTCCCCTGTGCTCCTTTGCCCTTAGTGAAGTTAAATTACTCAAAACACCTAAATCATCCCCCCAGATGTAGGTGCTCAGATTTATTTTGTTATTTCCTGTAGGCTGATTAATCTCAATTCAAACCCATGCCCAGACTCCCTAAGTGTTGAGCATGCTGCAGCCACTTAGCAATGTACTGTGAACACCCAGAACATAGTCCACAAGGGATTGCCTAGTAAGCTATTTTCTGAATCTAAATTCAAACACCAAGGCAAGTTCCTTAATTGATATTCACAGAGACAACATAGCATTTGATGGGGTCATTCCTTAATTTGTATTCACAGAGAGAAGACAGCTTTGGGCAGTGATACTCATTAAATAATTCCATCCCTTGAAAGGCAGTGTTAGTCTTCAATACACTAGCTGACAATAGAATTTAAGTACTTTGTTGAATAAACTTTGAAATACTACACACTCTGTATTTCTATTCAAAATGTTATTTACACATCAGACTTATCTTAAATAGGTAGTTATTTGGAGGAAAGTTGATTGGAGTTTTAAAGCAAATGGGTACTTTTAACTGTGTAGAAGAATTTCACCTAAAACAACCACAATCTAAAAGAACATTAGTTTTTTCTTCAGTGATTTAATCAGTTTATGTAGCACACAGCCTGAGGGTTAGGTAGAGGTGAGAAGTCTCTCTACTGCCTGAGGCTGCCCCTCTGATCTTCCAGCGTTTACCCCACTATCTGGCTCTGGGATTTTATTAATACCAATTAGGTTTCACCCTACAAGTTTATTTATATCTTCATTTTGCCCCAAGGTCTTACATGTCTCAGGCTAGTCTGGAACTCACTCTGTAGCTGAGTATGATCTTCAACAGCAGGTCCTGTTGCCTTAGGTCCTGAGTACCAGGATCAAGGCCCTATTGCAAATTCATCCTATGTAGTGCTGGGGGTTGAACTAAGGACTCATGCATGCTCAGCAAGCAGTCTACCAACTCCTTCCTCAGCCTTTGGCTTAATTCTCTAAAAAGAGGTAGCTTCAGAATAAATGCCATGGACAATAAATTCATCTGATTTTGCCATTTAACACAGAGAAGGTGAAGATTAAGTGATTGGTGTTGATTGTCTCAAAGTCACTGAGTGAATTTGAAATGGGCTAGAAATAGAAGATAAGGCCCTGTCCCTTTACACTTGGTCCCAAGACATCACAGACTTATAACGTTGAGTTTATTTTTAAAATTTGATGACTAGAAAACAGCATGTTGTGGCTCTATGGAATGTTAGCAATACAACAATTAGTATATCTAAATTGTTCAATTTATTCTTACTTGAGTTATAGAGAGTCCCTAGACTTGGTTAGCATCCATTCTCCTGTCCTCAAAGTCACTGAATGAACACTGTGCAGAAATATTTTAGTTGTTACAGATTTACAGCTGCCATCTATTTAATTGCCTCTGTCACCATGAGTAACACCTCCATTCTAGTCTGTCTGCACATCTCTTCACCTGAATTGGGATCTCTTGATACAACACTTAGTTGTATTAATCTTGTTCATGAAGAATTTAGAAGAGTAGTTTCTGTTGTTAATGTGACTAAAAATGTGTCATTTTATCAAAGAATACATTTTTTCCCATGAAATTAGTTCCTTTTTCTTCTTCTCATGGTTTTCATATATATAAATGACCAAAATGGGATTAATTTGTTCCAAATTTGCATTCTTTGTAGTTAGTTCAGTGTCAGAACACTGGAGCATTTAAATCAGCAAAGGGATGTTCATGTAGAGAAGGAAAGTATCCCACATCTAGGTCAAACTTCTAGGGAGGCAGTTGGGTGCTGGCAGACAAGGAGAATATTGCCAACAGATCATTCTCTCATAATCAGGACCTGGAAAAAGCTGGGGACAGAAGCTTCAGGCTTGCAATCAGCAGTCAAGAGAATGAGAGCTGAGTCATGTCTCTGGTCCTTTGGTGGAGACAGAACATTGTGAAGGTCATAAAATTACAATATAGCCAGGGGCTTTCTGGTAAAGAACTAAGACATCCTACTTCATCAGCCTTCAAGAGTTAATCTAAAGTAGGCCTACCAGTCACTGGGCAGAAAAACACCCACCAGGAAAGCTGTCTGTTTTAGAGATCTTAACAAATAATGTAAGACATGCCCAAAGCTAGGCAAGTACAGCGGTCTGCCCTCAAGACTGTTTTAATTAACAATTGTTCTTTTACCAGGTACAGTGAAGCAAATGAACTTGGCATATAGGAGAGGCACTCATGACTCCCATGCTCGCTACAGCACTATTCAAAATAGCCACCCCTAAGAACCCACAGAAATGTTTGGTAACTGTCAATGATTAAAGCAAATGGGTTATCCACCATGTTATATTTGTCACATTAAGAATGAAAGTTTTATATTTAAGACAACTTGGAGGAGATCATTATGTAAAGTGAAATAAACCAGCCATACAAACTCATTCATGCAGGGAATGTACAATGGTTTGGTTCCACCGAAGCTGAGAGCAGAGAGTCAGCGAGATAGTGAGGCAGGTAATAATGCTTGTTGCCCATCCTGCTGAGCCTAGTTCAATCTCTGGGATACACATCAAAGGAGAGTACAGATGCCTTAGAGATGTTCTTGGACTTCAACAAGAATGCTTTACTATGGCTACATCTACACCTACCCCATCACATCCCCACACTCTTTAAAATAATAAAAAAAAAGATGTTTGGAGTAAAATGGGGTTACCAGAGTCTAAGCAAAGTAGTGGGATAGAGGAAAGAGAGAATATTGATTTACAGATACCACCATACAGTTATATAGGAACAAGAAGTTCTGCTGGGTTTTGGCCTAGGATGGCAACTAGATAACAAAAATGTACTGTGCATTTCAAAATGCTAGAAGAAAAGATTTTGATATTCTTCATCATCAATGTAAATATTTACAGAGAAGAATACATGCAATGTGATCTTAGTGTTGTACAATGTTTATGTGGTGCAAATGAGCGCAGAATATGGATGAAACTCCAAAAATAACAATTTATCCAACATCAAAATGAATACAGTTTTCTAGGAAAGACTATCATAAAAAGTTTTCAATTATTTCAGATTAAATGAAAGCAGAGCATTGGCAGATGGAGGGGCCAGCCTCAGATCCAGGTAGAAGGCATAATTCATGAGAATACAGAGTAGACGTATAGTAAAATGGATCCTTGCCAACCTGAACCAATGTTCTTGTATGTTTTTTTTTTTTTTTTTTTTTTTTTATCTTTTGGGCAGTCATGAGTTCAGATGCCTGTGACTAAGCAAGCAAGTTTCTGAGTCTGTGTGTGGTGCTCATGAGCAGTCAGATGGTTGTGTTCCTTCAGGGTTTTCCTGGACTCCTGCCACATATCACACTAGACTCTCACTTAGAACTCTCACTCAGAACCATCAGCACGCCCCCCCCCCCCGCCATGATGCTCTTGAGGATGTCTTGCCCTGTGAGAACATGACAGACTTACACTATAAAATACTGCAGTCTCCTGATAGTTTCTTTACAACATACTACCATGCCACAAAGACTCGTGAATGACTTTGCCCTAATGAATCTGCTGGCTCAAAATAAAACCAGAAAATAAAGCTACAGGGAGCAACCCAATACTGTGAACAGATCCCACATTTTCTTGGTCGTTTTTCCACTCTGGAAGGACTCTAGGGTGTCAATATTATCCAGCTGCTTAGTATCCTGAGACAGAAAAGATCCATCTGATTTGTTAAGAATAACTCTATTTTCCTTCAAACAAGTACAGGACTATAGCTCTGCACACATACTGCCATAAGCCATTATAGTGTTCTGTTATTAATTTAAAAAGAAGGAGGAGGAAAGAGAAGAAGAGGAGTGGGAAGGAGAAGTGAGAGAAACAAAGGAAGAAGAGGAGGAGAACAAATGTGTGAACATTTTGTTGGGCATGGTGATTCACATCTTTAATTCCAGCACTCAGGAGGCAGAGGCAGGCAAGTCTCTGAGTTTGAGGTTGCTCCAGTCTACAGAGCAAGGTCCAGGACAGCCAGGGCTACACAGAGAAACCTTTTCTCAACAAATAATAAATAAACAAAAGTCTTCTACCTAGAATATGCTGGCATAAAGCTAAAGCTCAATTTTGTATTTAGTAAATATGTAGAAATGTGTGATTGCAGTATAACTGTGGTCAGGTACATAAAATTACCATAAAGTAAAACCCTTCTTACTCTGTTCCAGTTAGACCACAGCTTCAAAACACAGCATAGGGGATGATATAATCATAAAATCATAAACAAAATTATGATCATTTGAAAAAAAATACAAAACCCTTCAGAAAATTTGATTTTTTTTGTTATGCAATGAATAAGGGTTGGAGGGGTAGATTCAATGTATATAATATACAATATAATATACATGCACAGAAATAGCTTTACATAACCCAGTACAGGTACAATGACTACACATCAATAAAAAAATAAGAAACTAAGTATGAATGAATAACTTTCTCGTATAATTTCATCCCAATTATTTCACAAGGAAGGCACTATGAATGCTCATTGTGGCATGGGATTAGCACTAATATCATTTTATATAAATTATTTGTTTTAGTATTATAATAATTTCAGGAGTATTATTTAACAAAGTGCCAAGAACTCTTTATACTTTAAAGCCATTTAAATTTATTATATTTTTATAGCTTTCAATAACCCTTGAGGTAGAGTCTACTCATATCCCCATTTTACATGTGAGAAAGCCCATGTTATCAGGAGCTCTGCAAATGCAGAGACTCACACAGATGCTGAGAAGTCCAGCCAGAAGCAAATCCAACCAATCCAAGACAGATGCTGCAGACACACCATGTATAATGGCCAAGTCACAACTTTTTAAGAGATTAAAATGGGGACTGTCTTGCTGGCTGGCTTCCTACAGAGTTTCTCTTGAGGCATAAGCTACTTAGCAAAATACTTCACCTTCTTAAGAATAAACATCTTAATGATACTGGGAAAATGAGTGAGCAAATGGGAACCTAGGTTAAGCCTTATTAGTAAGACTAGAACTGTGACATTTTCCCAATACTAAGGAAAATAAAAGTAACTTTCTTCTAACCTCCACTTCAAGAGGATTATAACAATAAAAGTTACCTTTAGCATGCATTGAGTGGGGAACCACAATTCTGTATACAAATGTGCTGTTGTCTTGCTGTTTTGCTTAAACCTGCTTTTATTTTAAACTAGCCCTGCCAATTTCACAGAAAACTGATTCTGTGAGACCATGTGCATACCACATAGTAGAGAAAACAGTCAGCTCTTGGCTGACACCTAAAAACCAATTCAGCCATGCATTAAAATTCTGTCAGTCTAGGTGGAGGCCAATATACTCCAGGCTGATGCAATTCTAGTGTCTCCAAGGAGAATCTGAACAGGCTGCAAAGATTGAGCAGCCTGTGACCTTTAATACAAGCTTGGAAACATTCTGTGAAGTATAGTAAGAGGTGTGTGTGTGTGTGTGTGTGTGTGTGTGTGTGTGTGTGTGTGTGTGTGAATACATCTACAGGGGTTGTGACTTGTCTATGAGGGGTGTGCCTCTCACAATAAAAATGGTTTTATCAACGGGCACTGCCCATTGAGGACCCTAAGTTTCTATCTTTACTCTCAGTCTCAAACTAACATGAGGACCTTGGCTGAGAATAGCGAAGGGAAGGCATAAACAGGGGCTGCTGCAGTTTAAATGAGGTAGACTACTTATGCTTCTAAAAGAATGTTTTCCATTATCATCCCTGCTTTGTATCTGGCACTTTTATTATTGTTAATTTTCTTAAAATGTACCAGTGAGAGCAAGGAATGTCCAACTCTTACTGTAGCTCAGCAATGGAACACATGGCTTTACTGCAGTGCCTAGGGTTACTGTAGAAGACAGGCACACACCCATGTATCTTCTTGGCTCTGAATCTGGTGGGATCCTGTGATCCTGAAGACTAACACACTAGAGACAACAGGAGACACTTGAGGTCTCCACACTAGATACAAAGACATGTGTTACTTTTCCTCAGGCCTTTTTACTAAAAGGACAATCTACATTTTCTTGACTTATGTATTACTGGCCATCATTCAGTACTTCTCTCGTCTTTTAGCAAATACTGGTTTCTGAGCTACATCCCAAAGACAAATCCAATTGGTAATGATACATGCCTTCAATAGATATTTCAGTCTAATGGGCAGCTTAAGACAGAATTTTAACAATAAGGTGCTATTTTATACCAGCCAACACAACAACAAAGCCAGGAACGTAGACACTTGACCTCAGACTTTAACAGCTCATAATTTGGAATTCTATTTTCCTTGGTGATCAGACAGCCTGAGACAATGTGTAAATAATGCCTTGGCTCCACCATGAGCATAGAAATTGATCCTTGAAATATAAACCCCCTCAGAGGTGTAGAGGCTTAAGACAGCTGCACACATCAGTTTAGTTGTCTACATAACTACATGCAGCCCTGACTCCCCCAAAGTGAGCTGCTCAAACATCACCTCCCAGAAATGGGAGAACATAGCAAACGGACACACAATGGCATAGTACCTGGCATTAGTCAGTTCTATGCAGTTAGCTAATTCTTACTACTTCCCAGCAAACTTCTTAAACCATAAAAAATGGAAGCAATGTTTATCACTTCTGAGGGTTAATGTGGAATTCAACGCATAGTGTACTGAAGAGTTAGCAGAGAACCAGATACACAGGGGAAAACTCAGTAGTTCATTAATATTCCTGTAATTAAAATTACTCAGGAAGCTTAGAATATTACAAAAAGGCCACTACTAACTGAATACAAGCCATGTTCATAACAGAATAATTGCCACAACCCATAGAATTCTTTACCTTCACAGTTGCTAGACGTTATATTAATTATGCAGTGTTGGGCACATTAAATTGGTGAGGAGATCTTTAAAATGTGGCTACTGTATCGGCACAAAAATCTAGAAGTATATTACTGGGTACAAAACATAACACTGCTCCTTTCATTTCTGAGCTGGATAGATTAATGATTTATTACTGGGCTCATTAATCAAAACTGTGTGACTTTTTTTTTTAAGGAACAATTTTGCTGTTTGAGTCAATTAGCCCAACGAAGCTATTATACCAAAGAATCTGCAATATTATTCAGACTTCCCAGGGAGTATTTAGAGTATAAAATAAATGCTATTATTCAGAAGATACTGAATTGCTAAATTTCTTCCATTCATATAGCTGGTGACCCGTGGCACATTAAATGCTGGGACTCTGGAAGAGTCTTTCCCTACCTAACCTTGGAGCTATTGGTGTGCTTAGCACAGAAAAATGATAGAATGCTCCTAGAATCCAGAGAAAATGGACTTTTGTTTACTGGATCTACTTCAATGCCTCACCAAGGCAGAAACTGTACCTAGCTTGTAAGTGAGAGCATCTGCAGGAGAAATCAACTCTTGAATGTAGCTGGAGAAGAAGCTGTTGAGCCACAAGAAGAACAAGCAAAGCAATTATGTCATATTGGTCACCACCTTTGTATTCCTGGAGTTGTGCTCAGAGCAGTAGAGCATCAATTATCTTAATGTTGGTGATACTTTTTTTTAATCCATAAAATGAAATGAGGATCTCTGAGTTGCTACTTCCATAAGCAAATTATAAAAGAGGAGAAGAGAAGCCACCTTTTCCAAAGGAAATATGACAGAAATGGAAGGAAGGGTGCAGTTAGAGAATCTCTGTTTGGTATCCATGGCTATCGATGAATTTGAGCGACAATTATCAACAGAAGAGAGTTTGAAAATATCCAGGAAGGCAACATGGTGCATACCTGACATTCTGGCACCTGAGAGCCAGAGGCAGAAGGATCTAGAGGTCTCCTTGACTATATAGTAAGGTACAGGTCAGCCTGAGCTTCATGGGACCTTGTCTCAGAGGGTATAGTGGGGACAGTGAGAGAGTGGGACACCCAATATTTTCCTCTGACTTCCTAGGGCACATAGGCATTCATGTGTGCACACACACATGTAACTAACACAATGCACACACACACACACACACACATGAGATAGATATGGACAAAGATAGATTCTGGAAAGAAAAAAAAACAGGCTGGAAAGATTGCTCAGCAGTTAAGTGTACTTGTAGTGTGAAGGGATCCAGTGCTGTTTGGCCTCAACAGGTACTGCATACATGTGGTGCACACACATGCATGCAGACAAAACACAAACGCATCAAGTAAGTAAATCTAAAAATCTTTTTTAAAAAAAGAGGTTTGAGGAGAAAAAGAAAATGAGCTGAATATTTCAGTACTGTCCTAAAAGGCATTTAATAACAATAAAGGGAAAATGGTAACTTTTCACTCCATAAACAAGTGCTCAGAGTAGAATAGCCAGAGTGGGATGTGTGAGAATGGGGTATTCCTGACAGGACATGTGGAGAAGGACAACACCACACCAAGGCCTCCTACCAGCAAAATCAAACCACAATTTAATCCTGGCTAAATATCAGACAGCACTTAATATTAAAAAAAATTCCAGATGAAGAAAGACTGTTATTTGTGAGTAGATACAAAGACGTATAAATGCAACTAATGATCTTGGGGTTGCAGCCTAGACCCCATGCAATTAAAAACATTATTTTTAATTGTATGCCTATAGATAACTCTGAACTATTGTTTGTTTATGTGCATGTGAGGACTATACCAACAAAGGGCAAGACAGGGTGTCAGATTGCTGGGCTCCATGGGTAGAGGTGGCTGCAAAGTACTTAAAGTGAGTGGCAACCTATCTTCAGTTTTCTGTAAGAGCAGTATGGGCTCCTAATTTCTCAGCCAGCTCTCTAGCCTGCCATTGCCAACTGCAGTACATTTATTATAGAGAAAAATAAGTGAAAGAAGACAAAAGTCTGACCACCTTGATATGGATGTTTTTATTTTATTAATATCAATTTCAAAAGTATCTGTGTCTAAATTTACATCATATATACAATACCTCTCAAACTTCTTGGTATCATAAAATATGTGTATATTTGTATAAAAATCAATGAAGCAAATATAGGAGATGTTAATTGTGTGGAAAATCTGTGAGAAAAGCATTGAGCTATTTTTGCAATGTTTTGTAAAATGCTTGAAACTATTCAAAAATAACAGAACAGCTGCAAAATGAAAGAAGTGAGCTATTAGCATTGATAATAAAAGTCCACAAAACTAAAGCTTTCATCATAAGTACTTTATCGTAGAAATAGAAAGACTGAATATTTTGTGCTTTGTATTTAAACTGCACTGCCTTATCAATAAAATATGGAATTCCATGTCTGCTTCCCCAGATATGACTTGTATGTTGTATTTGACCCACCTCGGTAGTGTCCACTGGCTGCCTCATTTGCATATTATTAGTTCTAAGACTTCTCTAAAGAGAGTGGGCCACAAATCTGCTTAGATGCCTGAATAGAACATAAAAATATGAGGCTTCAAACTAGAATCCACTAATCAGTGAGAATTAGTGCATGTCAGGTAAAAGTATCTTAAATGCAGGTACCTTCTACTGTGATACCACCCATGCAACTGTCCAAGATCTGTTTCTCATAATGCAGCCAATCCATGTGCCACCTATACCATATCCTTACTTACAGACAACAAAGGTTATCGCATACACACATAGAGTAAGACAGTGGTGTTGTATTTGACTGACATATAGACCACTGATCCAGAAGCAGAAATCTTGACTTCCCTAGGACATCTGGCAATACTTACAGACCATTTCATTTGCCACAATGAAATTAGTTAAGGGTCTCTGACTGTCATTCTATATGCATGGGACAATCCACAACAAATAATTATCTGAAAAAGAAATTATCTGTAACTCAAGGTTGAGGCTTCCTAGTGTGGATACCTTTAAGAGAAAAGTAAACAAAAGACAGACACAAAACTACATTGTGCTGTGTATTTATAATCTCACTATAACTATATGTTATATACCATGTATAAATATGTAGGAATTCCAGTAGTGATTGGGTATTTTTAATAAAGAATCCTTTAGTATATGTAAATATACCATGAACTATAAATATTTCCATTTATAGCTTTAGGGCAATCATTAAGCAAGATACACTAACATGTCACATTAAAAGGAAACTTGTTTATCCAAGAGAATTCAATTAAAACATGAACTTAACATCAGAGTAGATATGGTTATCAAAACCCAGTGGGTCTCTTAAATCCAGCTATGCTACCGAGACATGGAGCAACTCTGGAACTATCATGTTCTGCTGCTGTGTGACATTCTGAACCCACACTGCTGTACCCTGTAAGGTGACTTGGTAGGACAATGGCTTCCAAATGATCACATGTACTTAGTTATTTTCTTTTTTAGTTTCTTTCTCATGAGACACAGACCCTGAAAGAAGACCATAGACAAAGACAGTTGTAAACCCTCATGCAGAGACAGCAGCTGGGGACACCTGAAATGAGCTCTTCACATTTGCAAATGCTTTAGTTCAGGATTAGGAAATCCCAAATTTATAAAGTCTCATTTTCTTTAGTTTTGATTGTATTTTGTGTATGTAGAGGCACAGGCATGCAATGACAGAGCTACAAATTCCTTTGTTGTTTTTAAAATCCTTGTTGTTACATTGTTATTATTACTGTGTGTCTCTATGTGTACAATGTTTGTGTGGGCACGGGTACCATAATACACCTGTAGAGGTCAAAGGACAACACTACAAAGTCGGTTCTCTCCTTCCAATTTTCTCTGATCCAGGAATCAAACATCAGTTACCAGGCTTGGACAGGAAACACTTTACCCTCTGAGTCATCTTAGAGGTTCATGAGGAAAAAAAGGAATATGTAAGTTTTCCATGGCTGGTTATAGATAGTCTCTCACACAGCCCTGCTACTCTAGGATCTGGCTGAGGCCCAGGGCAGTGACTGCCAACTCCTGATTTTTTTGCCTTCTACCTTTGACGTAGCTGGGATTACAGGCCTGTGTGTCTCTCTCACCCTAATTTAGGTGGTGCTGGGGATGGAACCCAGAGCCTTGGTATATATGCAGGTACTCATCCCACTGGATAATCCCCTCGATTATAGTTTCTTGTACATAATGCCTAGAAATGTAGAATATCCTTAGAAATTATTTTCTTGATCTTTTGGAACAATGATGCTAACAGGATAAAAAACTGGCACTGATTTCCAAGAATGATGAATATGCTTCCCAATTGAGAAGTACTTATGAGTAGCTACATGGACATTTATAGGTTGGCAATGGACAGATATCAATAAAACCTTCAATGGAGAAATAAAAATGTATCAATGAGCTATATGAATTGACTTTGTTAAAGAGATTACCATGCATTGTTAAAAGCAGCAGAGGTTGTGTGTGTATGTGTGTGTGTGTGTTGTCTTTCTTTTGTCTTTAGGAATCAATGTAAATGCAAGAAGACAAAACTATGCAGTCTCAATATACCCATCAGTACAATAGTGGCATGGGCATTATAGTGGTAACCAACCTGATTTTTCTAGTGGTATTTAAGGTCTGCTCTATGGGAGGAATTTCAAGCCTGGTAATCTGAACCTAATCAAAATCCATGACTAGGATATCATAGGCCCTAGTAGTATGCTAATGGTTGTTGCATTAAATGGTCATATTGTCAGAGTGCCTTCTGAATATTTATATCTATAAATCTGTGCTGCTATGAACACTTTTCAGAGAAGCTATGTTTTACAGTGGGTATCAGGTATACAGAGGAACATGAGTGCTCAGCTATGGAGGAATCACCTATATTAACCCTCCCCATTCATGGCCCAGGAAACATTGTGGAAAAAGAGGTAGAAAGTATACAAAAGATCAGATGAGAAGACCTGTGAAATGTAAAAGTAAAATCAAATCATGTCATTTTAATTTTTTTGTAAGATAAAGCATTTAGACTAAGTATATTCTTGGACTTTGCTAATATAGATTTATATCTTACGTATTTTTGTGCCCATTTAATGTTTTGGAACAATTTCAGTAACAAAGTATTACAAAATTAGTAAAATATAAATACACATGTGTTTTGATCTTGGACTAGTGAGTTCACAGCTTTAAGGTTTTTTTTTTTCCCTCATCTTATAAAACATGGCTTCTGAAATATTCTCCATCCCCAATCTCTGTGGACTGAAGATATTTTTATTCAATCCCCAAGTATAAAATATTAGTACACAAATCAAATGCTTAATGCTAATAATAAAAATATTTTAAACAATTCTTTGTTATGCTTATAGCTTTTTAATTTATTAAAGATAAACATTTTTATACTAATGAGATGTATGTATTTTTTCAAAATATATGAAGAGTTACTAAGTCTTGGTCAAGCATCAGAAGCTGCAAGATGTTGAGGGGATCTCACTACTTTTAGAGCTAATCAATATTTTCGTTTTGTCATCATTGATGCTGAGAAGGCTGCTTTGCACAAACAAACTTCACAGAACAGCAAACAGACTTTGAGAAATTGTTAGAAATTCTGTCCTAATTCCAAGCCAAATTCATTTAATGAGTTTTTCTGGGTTTTTTTATTTTTAATGGAACTCAAATCAGTAGCTCAAATAGTTTTTAAAATGAAACACTCTAACACAATTTAATTCAAAGCTATCTATCATGATAATAATTTTAAATTCTATCTTCTATATCTATCTATCTATATGTGTGTACCATTATAAGAGTCCACATTTCTAATGCTATTGAGGTTCAACTAGAACAGAGTGATGATGTGAACATGGCAGTTGATGGGCTCTGAAGCACTGTAGTTCCAGGCTATAGGTTTATGTTCTGCTCAAATACTTGACATAAAGCAACAAGCAGGAGGAAAGTTTATGCTTCCCTTGCAGTTTAGAGAGGTCTGGCTCATTTCATGGAAGAAGGCATGGCAGCTGATGAATGAGGCTGATGGCCACACTCTGACCATCAGCAAGCAGGAAGCAGAGAGTGAATAAGAAGTCCTCAGTATCTATCCCAGTGACTCAACTCACTCTATCTGAAAGACTCCACCTTCTAAAGGTTTCACAATCTCAGCTCCACCACCTAGGGGGAAATGTTCAACCACAGAAGCCCATGGGCATGGCACATTTGAACTACAACATTAACCCACTCTAACTCTAAGAGAGGGATGATGCCTCTGAGAAAGAATGTGTGCTCTAACATGGACCTGTGTCTAAGGTATACATTTGTTGTTGTTTTTGAAGGGCTGGTTGAAGAACAGCATAGTGATGGGAATGGACAGAGGCTATGCTCCTGCACATCTACTACATCACAGCATAGACCCTTGGTCCATCAGATTCCAACTGTAGAGGCCATTTGCAGATAAGGCCATTGCAGATGTTTACTCTGTGCCATTTTCTTTTGGCACTACAAAGATTGCTCAGTTGTGTACATGTAACTAAATTTGCAAGTGAGTTAACTTGCAGGAGTCATTCTCCCAACAATGAAGTCCGACAGATGAACATGATTGCCCCATTCTGTTATCTGAGGTGCATATTAGTGGGTCCCAGGAGCTTTCCCAGGGAGAATCAGAGGTTCCATCTCTAGTCAAGTGCTTTTTTTCATAACCTCTTCTGTCCCCACACACCTCATGTCACCTACTCCTTTATTTCTATTTTTTAAGATCACTTCCCAAATATACAAAGTGCACTAACGTCCTCCTGTCAGAGTCGGCTTTTGGAGGAAGCTTCTATTACAATTTCAAAGTGTATTTTGCATAGATGTGCATTATACAGCAATTTATAGACTTGAATGCACATATACATTTGATAAAACATGGGAAATTTTATAGATAAAGATTTTGCTTGTCACTCATGATAGATTAATAGGAGATGAGTGGGAAATTTTATTTTATGTTGACTTTACATTTTATAAATTAAAGGGAGAAATCAAAATCTTATAACCCTATTTGGAAGACAAAGCAGCTATTGTCAGTACAAATAAACAAGTGTACAATGACAATTGTCACCTGGGAATGTCATCTCTGGAATACACTCCTCTTGCAAATTTGACTGATCATAATAATTGGTTAAGTGATCTTATGAATTTCTTATTTTTTAACCTAAGAAAAATGCCTGCAGCAAAAATTCTGACAAACCATAGAGTAACTTAAAAAAGATTAAACAGGTCACTAATATCAATTTGCCACACAGCTAGATCATGTTTTCTACTTGTCCTTAATTTGTATGTTGGTTTCTGCTCTGAGCACTAACTATAAATTTTACATTGCTGTAGTGGGTAGGGATGAAACAATCCACCCTCTGCATCTGTGCATAGTCCTGACAAGTAGATGCATCCTTGTGTGTGTGCCGAAAAAAGTCGGAAGAAGGCAGAGGGACCTGGGACTGGAGCTGCAGTCTCAGGTGGTTGTAAGCTGCCTGATGTGGGTTCTGAGAAGTGAGTGCTATTAGGCCCTGAGCCATCTTTCTAGTGTTTTTAACGACACTCAGGGTTGGGGAGGAAAAGAATAAGTATCTAATATCTAGCTTACATACAAATCAATATAAATATCTAATCAAGCTTTAATGTAGATATTCTGTCACTACTACTTTTACCACATAAAAGATCAACCCAAGATTAGTTACCAAAGTCAAGTTTCAAACTCTAAGATACATTGTTTTTAAAAATAATGGACTATACAATATAACCTGTGCCATTCCAACAATATTTATATTAAAATAAAATTCTATGGCTAACATTTTAAAAATGTAATATAAACATGTAACACCTACATGGCTATCTGTATGCATCATATATAATGACTGTAATTTCTTTTACTTACTACAATAAATATAAATGCAATATTTCCAGGACAGAAACAATTAGAACATATAAGCAAAAGGACTATGATGCAAGAAATAGAAATCCCAGAGTTCTCAATATATATGAGTCAGAGGAGTGAATAAATTTCTTATACTTTTTGGTCTGCTTCTACCAGAGTATTTGACATAAATCTGAGATTAAATATCACACACAAGGAGAAATTTTAATGTAATATGCTTCCCTAAAATGAAGAGTTTTGTTGTTATTAAAATTATTCAAATGAAAGTTTTAGTGAGTGGAAATGGTGATGAAGGTAAATGGGGAGAGATAAGAATAAAGTGTGTGGGTGTATGATTAATGTATAGAGAAAGCAAACAGAAGGAACACATACATATGCATGCACATACAGATACATACACATGCATGTACACTTATATACACAAGAACACACATACACACATGTGCACACACACCTGCACATACACACATGTGCACACACACATACACACATGCACATACACGTACATATATACATATATGCACATACACATACACACATGCACACACATACATACATACATACATACATATATACACATATGTGCATACACATACATGTACATACACATATGCACACACACAGTTGCTCTTGATAGTTTGGGTTTGATTCAGGTCCCGTGTTTTCTTGCTAGCCCCAAAGTGACTCTGTAGCTGACGATGCTCTTGTATTCTTAATTCTTCTGTCTCTACCTCCAAAGCTCTAGGATCACAGAATGTGCCATCAGGCCATTTATGCACTGCTGGGGATTGAACCCTACAGGTACTCTACCAATATACCAAGTCCTAAGCCCTACATAGCTATTGTAGAAGGTAATCACTACCAAAGTCATACAGTATTAATATGAGCAGAGTCACAGGACTCACTGATCAGTATTCTTCAGAAAAAAACAAAACCAAAAATAATGCAGAAAAACAAATGTCTACATTGATAAAGAGATTATATAGAAAGAAGTACAAATATACAGATGCATAAAAGGGTTTCCTATGAGATTAAACCCTTGAAACCAGAGAGGCAGTGGCTCATAATTTATTGTCTGCAATCTGGAGACCTAGAGGAGCCCCGGAATAATCCTGTCTTAGGATAAAGGCCAGAGACATAGGGGTTCCTGGTTTAACTCCCAGAATCTGAAATCTGAGCCCTTCATGTCCAGGATCAAGAGAAGATAAATATCCCAGCTCCAGGCAAGAAGTCAATGACTTCATGATCTACTCTTTGTTCTCCTCAGCCCTTCTGCACGTGGATGAAATCTGCAAGTGTCAGCAAGGATGGAGCTTCATGCCTCAGTCTACTGACCCCAGTGTGAGCATCTTTGAGAAATACCCTCAAGAGAGAAACACATCAAGAATGTTTTGCCAGTCACCTGTGCATTTTTCAGCCCAGTCAAGTTGGCATCTAAGTTTATTAATCATGCATAAGGATGACATGAAAGCTTCTTCTGCAAAACCCCCAAACTCCCCTTTGCCTAGATAATAAATAGAAAACAACAAAAGGGAAGGTTTTCTGGTTATTTAAGCTGTAATCTTTCTTTTTGTTAAAACAAACAAACAAACAAGTACCATTAAAATTTGCCATGCAAAGAAAAATAAAGTAATTGCAACATGCATGCCCAAGAGACTACTTGAGTTGTTTATAAGCCACCCAAAAATACAGGGTCACTTAGTTATTTAGTTGTTTTTTTAGTCCCTTTAGTAATTTTTCTAATATTCACTTCTGCGTTGGTCAATGATGTCTTTACTTTGCTTCATTCTTTTGTTTTTTCCTCAGTCATTAGTTTGGACCAGATGTTGCTCTACCTCAAAAAGCAACAGATATTAGCTAATCCCCATGGCACTAACCCTGTCTGGAGTTTAAGACCATCCATCCTATTTATTAGGTTAGGAAGAAGGCGTGCCAGAGATTAGAGACAGGCTGTGGTCATGGGAAGAGTGCGACCCTGGAAAGAGGCCTGGATTCTGGCCCAGCTTTTGCCATAAGTTCATTCTAAGATCCTGGGTTAGTTGTTTGATCCCTTTGGCTCTTGAGCTGCTGCATCTGTTTGAGAGGTTAGTGTAGGATGTAGGTGGCCTCTGCAGTCCCTTCAGCTCCAAGTTATTCTGAACATGTACAACAGGCGATCTCTTAAGCCATGTTCCAAACTCCTCAGAGGCTAGGAACACAACCAAATTGTCCATACTCTAGCCAAGCACACAGACCCAAAAACACTGAAATTCCCCTTCCAAACTTAGTCAGAACAGCTCAAAGAGCCAACAAATGAGGAAAAGATCTTTCTAGAACAAGTAGAAATATTGTACTCAGCAATGGGCCAAACAAGTCAAATTTATAGGCATGGGTCTAATCCAGCTTCAGTAAACAGAGTGATGCTAAGCTCTGCACAAGGTTGTATCTGGGGTTTGTTAATGACAGAAATTACTATCTGAAGTGAACCATCTAACACTTGAGAAAAGTTACAGGAAAACCTTGGGCTTAAGACTTTCTGGGTTTTGTGTATCACTGTATCAAGTGGGTTACAGAGGGTGAAGTATGCTAGTTTAAAGAAAATGATTTAACAAAAGAAGAAAAAAGAACACTTTAAATACTTATCATCATCACAAACAGATGACAGCCACTGCTTTTTGTAAACACGGAAAGTTTTAGGCCATGTTATGTAACACATGCATGTTTCAAACTTTGCTCTTTATATTGGCTTATATGTTTTCACAAGAACATCTTAACATTTGCATGGCCTCAACTGACTAATGAACAATATTCATGAGAAGCAGGAAATGCTTCACATTCTGGAATGTCATCAAATTAAGAATGTTTATAGCCTACAGTTTAATTCTATTAAACAGCTTATGACAACCTGGCCCAGAGAATTCACATTACTTCCCTCTTTTGCCACAAGAAAATAAACACGATGAAAACAAAAAACAACTTCCACTTTCTTTACCAGTTCATTCTCAATGTCTACTGCAATGTATAACACATAGTAAGTCCTCAAGTAACTTCTGATGAGTGAAGGGATTTTCTTATGGTGTTGATCTTAACGGAAAAAGGTGAAAATTGAACATTTCCATAGGCATAGCAATAAGTGAATACTACGTAGTAAAACATAAGCAAAGGAAACTTTGGGAAATTTTCATAAAGAACACAATTCTTGAAACTCTGTTTTAGTTAAATTTTTAAAAGTAAGAGGCATGACTGGTGATTAAAATGATAAACAACATTCACTAGAAAAAGTTGGGCTTTGTTTTCCTTCTCAGTGTTGCATTTTTTTTCTTCTTTAGAAAACATTTTATCTTATTTTTCAGTATGTGTGCATATGTGTGGAGGGTGTACATGTTCATGAGTGCAATGCTTATAGAGTCCACAAGTGGGCATCAAATCCCTTGGAGCTGAATTTACCAGGGGTTGTGGGCCACAGCACGGGTTCTGGAAACTGGGCTCTTGTCCAATTAAGAGCAGCCAATATTAGTAACTGCTGAGTCAACTCTCCAGCCCCACTGTTGTTTTTCAGGTGACACTGAGCCTATTCCTTCTGAGGACATGGGGCTATCATTGTTCCTGTTCATTATACTGTAAAGAGGAGAAATGGCCAGTGGCAAATGGACTGAGGCTGCACATTACATCTGTTTCTTCTATCCATGTGGTCTCTGGTGACTCATTTTTACTTTCTGAGTCTTAACTTTACTCTATTGAGGGTGTCTCTGCCCAAATGACTTTAGTTTATGTTAAAAGATGGTAACAAACAAACAAACAAAAAAACTAAAGAGGACACCATATAGGAAAATAAGAATCAAGGCCATATCTAAAGAATGTGTTCCAGGACAGCCAGAGCCACACAGAGAGACTGTGCTTCAAAGAACTAAAAGAAGAGGAGGAGGAGGAGCAGGAGGAAGAGGAGGAGAAGGAGGAGGAGGAAGAGAAGGAGAAGGAGGAGGAGGAACTAAAGGATCTCTTCTTTAAAATTTTTCATTTGTGTGACAACAAAGTAGGGGGAATTTTTCCCTTGGGTTCTTTTCTATCATTGACTGATTTCTATTCTCCAGAGAACTTTTCATAGCATTTATACCAAATCAAATTTACATGCATGTGGGGAGGAGCTCTCTAGGATCCACTTCTAACTAAAGAGCCATTGGCAACTGATAGTGCTGGGGAGGAAGAATCTTTCTTTTTTGAGGATGTTCCCACTGGTAGGCTCCCATGCTCTTGGGAATGTCCCCACATCATGCACATGAGCAGCACTAATGGCACTTACTAGCTACCAAAAAAAAAAAAAAGAGAAAATATAAAATTGGGGTGGGGCAGCAGGAGTGGGTGTGATATTTGACTATATACTTGCATGAAAGTCTCAAATAATATGAAAAATGTATTTAGAGGAGCCAAAAACAAACAAATAAATCAAACAAACAGAAAATCTGGACATATGGGACATGCCAAATTGTTTTTTTAGATTTAGATTTTATTAACTTTAATCTCTCTCTCTCTCTCTCTCTCTCTCTCTCTCTCTCTGTCTGTCTCTCTCTGTGTGTGTGTGTGTGTGTGTGTGACTGACACGTGAGTGTGAGTGCTGGTGTCCAAGAATGCCAGAGGCACTGAATCACTTGAAGCTGGAGTTACAGGAGACTATGAGCCGCCGCCCATGTAGGTGCTATAAACAAAACCAGGGTCCTTGTAAAAGAAACTACTCCTAAGCACTGAGTCATCTCCCCAGACTGCTGGCTTACCTTTCCACTAACCTTTCACTTTCCTGACCCTTCTTCATTTATTGTCTTTTTCTATTTCTTGAGATAAACAGAATTTAAAACAAAGCATTACTTTTACATAAGGCAATGCTTTATCTTACGGGTGATATATAATCATAGATTTCCTGGAGAGAGAATCACATGTTCACACAGTTGCTCTGCTATCTTCTTCAGGCAGTTTGCTGAAATGTTATATTTTAATGTACTCACTATAAGGCTTTAGTATTAAAATGTAAGAACAAAGTACTTAGGGGATACACACAAACGATTCTTGGTTGCTCATTGTTTTAGTTCCTATCAGCCACTACTCTCCTCCATGGAAGATAATTGAATTGGCAGCTTCACTGGCCACTGATAATAAAGGCAATAATTCTTTGAAATCTTAAATCATAATGGAAGAATTTTTTAAAGGCAAAATTTCATACGACAATACATGTGAGTAAAAAGCTGTAAGGCCTTTTTCATTACACCAACGCCAGTGTTCTTCTCAAAACAAAATATACTCTTGATTTCTTCTGAATCCACCAGGAGCTATCAAGATGAAAGCTGAGACCATCCTTGGACTCATTCCCATAACATTTTTGCACATTTTTAAATTTAATTTTTAATTTGTGTAGGACAGAGGAGAGCCTGTGCAGTATTTCCTGTATGAGTATTTGCATCATTTCTGCCCCTCCCTCCCCTACCCTCCCCCACAGCCCACTCCACACTCTCCTTCAAATACATCAGCTCTTCTTTATAATATTAGTATTTCATATGAAACCTTCTGAATCCAGTTATTGTTGCTTGAACATGAACTGGGGGTTGACTATGACTATGTAAACTTGGGCCACTTATTGACGATCTCATCCCAGAAACAAAACATTTATATTAGCTATGATGAATGGCATTGGTGGCTAGAATTGCCTATTATAAAACAAGGTCACCATCCTCCAATAAGATGGGAACTACAAACAATCCTCAAGTGTGAATGAGGTTTGTTGGTCGTAGTCATTCCTGAAATAGAATTAAGAGGACAATATGGCTTTGTCCTATGAAAGGGAGGGGACAGAGGAGAGCCTGTGCAGAGGGAAAAAGCTGGCTGCCATGTAGATTGTACCTTGCCTGACTCAGGGGTAGCTCTCTACAAAGGCCATTTACTGAGTTAGAATAGATGACTCTCAGTTAGGGTTTCTGTTGCTGTGACAGAACACCATGACCAAAAAGCAAGTTGAGGAGGAAAAGGTTTATTTGGCTTAAGCTTCAACATTGCAAGTCAGAAACTCAAACAAGGTAAGCACCTGGAGACAGCAGCAGATGCAGAGGCCCTGGAGGGGTGCTGCTTAATGGCTTGCTCCTCACAGCTGGTTCAGACTGCTTACTTATAAAACCCAGAACCATGAGCCAGGCATGACCCCACCCACAATGAACTGAAACCTTTCTCACCAACCACTAATTAAGGAAATACCTTATAGCCAGATCTTAAAGGCATTTTCTTAATTGTTTCCCCTTTTTTCAGATAACTCTGGTTTGTGTGTCAAGCTGACATAAACCTAGCCAGCTCAATGCCCAAATGTGAAATATGACTTCAGCCATCAGTTGCTACACCCTCCATGGAAAGGGTGCACCACGGCACACTAGATTTCTGAGGTTGAGATTATCTCTCCAGACACTGAAGGTTATTTGCCAAATGTCTCCCATTTGCTGTGTCTTTACCACAATCAGATGTTCACTGAAGATCTTTACTATTTCTCTGGTTAGATGCTCTCTTACTAGAGTTTTTCATGTAGGCTTTTCATTGACCTACAATGGGGCTCTACCCTTTTTCTATGTCTCAAAACAACTGTCTTCAGTTCATCTTTTCCACCCTGGATGAACAGTATCTCCACCTCTAGAGCCATCCCAACACCTAAGGCTGTCCATCATCTGAGTACCCACTTCCAGAGCCGTCCCAACTCCTAAGGCTGTCCATCATCTGGGTACCCGTTCCAGAACTATCCCAACCCCTAAGGCTCTCCATCATCTGAGTGAGAATATTGAATTTAGGAAAGAACAGTGAAGAAGAAACCACATTTATGAAACTTTTCATCACATCAGCAAGAAAAATAACTCATTTCCGAAAAGTTTCAACTTCAAATCCCTATGGATTACACAATTTATTATTTTATTTGCGCAACTGAAACACCTGCTGCAATCATCTGCATGGGATAATTCTTCATTTCCTTGCCAACATTAAAAGCCAAAATTACCCAGGCCTCTGACATGGAAGTTACTTTGTCCACAGACGTGGGTCTAAGACTATTTAATTACACAAATCAGCAGGTTTATGAATTTTCCTAGTATTTCCATAGTATGCAAATGAATACTTGTGAAATGAGTCTTGACAGTCACCTTTAACATACTCTCTGTCCTGAGATGTGTAAAGGAAGGTCCGGTGGAAAGTAGCCGTCTTATCTGAAGCCACGTCTCAGAAAACTGTGCCGACAAGGGAAAACCAAAGGGACTGTGCATAGCTGTCAATCAAAGGGCTTTAATCTGTTCTGTTTCACAAGACAAGATGGTTCTCTAGATGCATGGCACAATCAGCCATGCCATACCTGCCATCAGGAACACTTGACATTGTCACACTGGAGGGCCTTCTCACCGGCTAGAGCGATTGCTTGATGTGCAGAGGAACTTAACAATAAAATACAGCACAATAAAAACTGTCTGTGGAGAACACGGGGACGTATGACTATAAACGGCTTTGCATTTTGTAGGCTTTGGAAAATGAAAAACCCTGACCTGTCTTTTTTCAAATGGGTTTCCAGGCACTTGACAGCATCTCCCTTTCTACCCTTGTTTGGCAAGAGAAAAGGTAAGAAATTGTCCCGTGCTGAAGAGAAATGGCGGGACCAAAACATAAAAGTGTCTTTATTTCTATAAACGTGAACTGCGTGGGGCTTGGCCTGAGGTGAATTTGAAGGGTTAGACAGAAAATAAATAAATAAAATAAATAAATAACATCAACAGAAAAGAACCACAGTACTCTTTCCACATATAGAAAAAAAAGAATGAAGAAACTGTCAGCTGCTGGCCTATTCTTACACATGGCTAAAAGAATATATAATTGTTTTAGTTGTTAGTTACTAATTTTGTTTTTATTGCATATAAAAAAACAGTGGTCACTAACTCATTGTCATGCTTGGGAAAATGTGCAAATACTGAATTTTATTTCTAAAATAAACATACTGCGAACAGATGACTTTTTAATTTTAAAAGCTATGGAAAAGCTGGTGAGATGGCTCAGTAGATGAGGGTACCTAATGCCAAGCCTGAAGACCTGAGTGTGAGTCCACAGGACCAACACAGTGGAAGGAAAGAACTGATGCTTAAAAGATGCTCTCACTTACACACACACACACACACACACACACACACACACACACACACACACGCACGCACGCACGCACGCACACACACGCACACACACACACACATACACACACACACACACACACACACACACACACACCAAACGTCATTAAAAAAGTAAAGCTGTGGAAGTGTCATCAATGCTTTTGGAATATATAAATATTCTAGCTAGAAGAATGAAGCATTATTAACTCAATGGGTAAAGCCTACCAAGATGCAAATGTAGCTTTGTTGTATGACATTTACCTTGCTCCTTACAAGAATAATATTTGAGAGGACTGGAGACATTGCTCAGTAGTTAGAGTTCTGATGTTCTCCTAGAGGACCAAGGTTCAGTTTTCAATACACATATGATGACTTATACCCATTTATAGCTCCAGTTCCAGGGGAATGATACCATCTTCTATTCTCCACAGGCAATGCATACATGTACAAGTACACGCAAATAAGTGCACACAAAATAAATGTTTTTTAAAGGGAATAATAACCTTTGAAATATAAAATAAGTAAAAAATGCCATAATCTATTTAAAAAATCTATATAATAAACATATTTTTTGATTAGTGGGGAGATAGAAATATTAATATGTAGAAATTTTCCCAAATGTGCAAAATCCATCTCCCATGAAAGACCATGCAAAGGAGGGACAAGCTTAAATGTGCATACATATTTTGCTTAAATTTGAAAGCACCTGGTAAGCTGCTCTTCCTTTTTTGACCATCTTAAAAGAAGAGGCAACACTGTCCTACTGGAGACCTTAAGATTATGAAAAGAATAGATAAACTGCAAACCATTTTGAATAAGTAGCCAAATCCTTCCATCCTGAGAAAATAGACACAAGGAAAATCCTGAGAGTTGGGCATTTTTTATACAAATCTTTTGTTTTATGTTAATTAGAAAAGCAATAATAAAATATTTTAGGGTTGAATAGACAGCTCAGCCATTAAGTACCCATTCTGCTCATATAGAGGACCTGAATTTTATTCTAGCGCTCACAGTAAACAACTCACAGTTGTCTATAACTCCAACTTTAGAAGACCAGATATTCTTCTGACACATATGTGCACAAGCACATATACTTATAATTTTAAAATGGTAAAATAAATTGTCAAAAATTTAAAAGAAATATTTTAAAAGAAAACGTCTCATATATGATACTATCTAGAAGAATATATAAGCAGTCCTGGGTGTGCTAAGGCATCCTATGTTGGTTAGATGCAGTATTTAACCATAGTGAAGGATTTTAGGAACATCCTTCTCATCCCCTAAAGATCTGCAAATGTGTCTGTATGCCATTGGCTATTCTGTCTGAAGATTCCGCAGAAGCACAAAATGCTTCAGCTCAACTTTTCCAACTATGTGTGTCACTGCTTCTTGAGCATCAGCATCAGTGAAAGGTATCCTGGGAGACTGATGTCCCCTGCAGACAGTTCTGCTGTCTCTCCTCCCTCAGCCCCAGTGCTGTTTGTGACATAAAAAAATGAGGCAGAGGGATCTGGAGGTCTAGATGATAACTCACTATTCCTGATTGATGCTACCACAGCACAGCTTCCTCTACACAACTGAGTAAATCGGCTTTAGAGATGCTTCAATGTTTTCAGAGTTTGTGAGAAGCTAGGGAAATATTAGTATCCATGCATGAGACTGGAACATGGACTATGTTGCAGAGAATTAGTAATTGAGAGTGTTGGGGTGAGGATGAGTCTGCAGGAGAGGACTGCCACTACACACTTAAGCAAACAGAAAATTATGCTCAGTTTGCAATTCCCTTCCTGTCATCAAGAAGAGTTGTCACTCTCAGGGCATTGCTTCCTTTGTTTTGTTTTGTTTTGTTTTTTTAGATTTTAAATATTTACTAAAGATTCCTTTTTTTTGAATTGTAGAAACTCAGTGTTAGAAAAGATTTGAACATGACTGAGGCACCTGTTTATCTTGAGTATCACATAGAAACTTGTTTGAGATCACCATCTGACTAGTTAACTGTTTGTTCTTAAAGCCCATATGATTCCTTTGTACCAGACACCAAATATCTTGTCCCAACAGACTGGAGGCCTTCAGCAGGTGACATCATGTCCCTGTAATTTCAGAGGCTCACAATTTGCTCGAAGGAGGTTGATATGTATGACAGACATGAAGGAGATAGTAGAGTCCTGACTGCCACACCTGCTGTGTAGATGAACATCAAGGAACAATTTAGACACTGTCCTTTACTCTCTCATTTTCCAGGAAGTAAACAAACTTGAAATTAGTCCAGGTAATTACAGAAATAATGAGTCTACCATGGTGTCAGTTGTGTCCTAGTTCTGGAATCCTCAAATGAACTTAACTCTTAACACTTGTGAGTGTGTATGACAAAGCAGCGCAACTCATGTCAGCATAGTCCTGGGACAACACTGAGAAGGGATATAGCTTTTCTGTGACAGAACGTTTGCCCTGGATACAAATAAAATGGAAACCAGTCAATCCATGGCTGACTAAGAAAACTGTAAGCAGGAGACCTTTGCTGCCTGGGAGTGGAGACCTGAGTTCAGATCCCGGGAGCCTACACAAAGCTGGCCACATGACAGTGTGTCTGTAACCCCAGTAATTCCAGAGGGTGAGAGAATTCCCAAACGTTTGAGGGCCAGCCAGCCTGGCATAGACAGAAACCAACTAGAGACTCTGTCTCAAAAAACATGGAAGTTGAGAATTATACTCAAGACTGTTCTCAGACTTGTATACAAGTACATGCCTTTCATATGTGTATCTGTACATGAACATGCACATACACACTCTATACACACATATTATACATATACATACACACAAAGACAAACAATACAGAATAAGAGAGCTGAATTACCAACATTTTAAAACTTTAGCAAAGTTTTATATTAAAATATTTTAAGGACTTACTTTAATTAATTATGTGTATATATGTTTGCATCTATGTGTATGCATCTCTTGTGGAAGATGTGGGTGAGTATGTATGTGTGTCTATTTGTAGGAATGTATATAGATTTCAGGTGCTCAAGGAGTCCAGAATAAAGCATTGGATCCCCTGGAACTGGAGCTCTTGTGTGTTGGGAAGCATTTGACATGGGTTCTCAGAAGTGGACTTTGCACCAAAGGACAGAAATATTTATAGTCACTAAGGGTCCTTTTAAGCATATGTTAAGCATAAATTATACCATATGGTATAATTTAACTGATGTATCTGAGGTTAGGGAAGCAGTGTTCAGTAGTAAAGGCAAGTGCTTGCTGCACATATATAAGGACCAGAGTTTAGATCCTACAATCCACGTGACTGTTTGGGAGACAGGGACAGTTATCCCCTGGGCAAGCTGGCTAGGTTTACTATCCACATTGGTAAATTGCAATATCCTGGTTCAGGGATAAGATAGACAGCAATTCGGTTTCTCAGAAAACTGTGAATCAATCTCCCCAAGGATCCAGCAATACCACTACTGGGCATATACCCTAAAGATGTACATTCTCACTCCAAAGGCATTAACTCAACTATGTTCATAGCAGCATTATTTGCAATAGCAAGAACCTGGAAACAACCTAGATGCCCCAAAACTGAATAATAGATTAACAAACTGTGATACATCTACACAATGGAGCACTACTCAGCAGTAAGAAAAAAAATGGTATCCTAAAATTTGCAGGCAAATGGATGGATTTGGAGAATATCCTCCTGAGCAAGGTATCACAAACCCAGAAAGATAAGCAGGGGATGTACTCACTCATTAGTGGTCTCTAAACAAACTAACAAGTAAAAAGTAAAGCATGCGCAAGCTGCAAACCACAACCACTGAACAGCTTGAGATCATAAACATCTTGGACTGACTTTTTGGATCCCACTCCCCCTAGAGGAACACCTGACTCAGTCTTGAGGTTGCGGGGAGAAAACTGGATCTTCCAGGAGTGGAGGCTGAACTAAGTCACATTGGAACCTTGGAACCTTGGGACCTCCTGCCCTTGCTGGGGAGGAGATAAAGTGATGGGGAGAAGAGAGAGTGACTGGGATGGGCAGGAGGAAGAAGGGAGTTTGAACAAGGGTATACATGGATAAAAAATATGACTTTATTCATAATAAAAAATGTAATAAAAAAGATAGACAGCAATTAAGGAGGATACTCAATGTCAAACTGCAGCCTTCACATGTACATATATGTGCATGTGCACCCACACAGAGCCATGTACATGCATGCACACACTCACACACAAACACACACACACACACTGTTTTTCTAAAAAAAAAAAAAAAAAGAAAAAAGAAGATTGATCTAAGCTTGCTTACATGCCTATTAGGTAATGCTTAGTAGAGATAGACTGGTGGAAAGGGGGAGTACTCAGAACATTGTCTCACCAGCGCTTAATGCCAAACACTTTCAGAGATATCTT
Organism: Sigmodon hispidus; assembly: GCA_004025045.1. Classification (NCBI taxonomy): domain Eukaryota; kingdom Metazoa; phylum Chordata; class Mammalia; order Rodentia; family Cricetidae; genus Sigmodon; species Sigmodon hispidus. Next base: position 197,577 of record PVIH01000425.1, on the reverse strand, counting down.
AGGCTTGTAAAAAATGTAAGCGAATGTGCACACATCAATGTGAAGACACTATGTTCTCAGCCATGGTACTTCCTACTTAATAGTCACATGTCCTGGTCAGAGAATATTCACTAAGTGTCTGGCACCTTTTTCTCACATGTATCTGTACACATAGTGCATGATTACATCGATCAACATGTAGCAGAAATGCTATGATTTCTATTTTATCACAGTGTCCATGGAGAAGGAGGCATGGCCTGGAAGTGACAAAAGCGGGCTACAGAAGTAAGTAGTCTGACCTGTCTCCCATATCTGCAGAGGTTGGATTCCATGGCTTCACAGTGTAACTCAGCAATGCTCTAACCTTGGCCTACCTGACTGGGAGGAGGATTGTTAGTAGAAATATGTACGCACAAAGGGGCTGCTGTGAGACTGCAGATTACAGAAAATAGAACCTCTGGTGGTATTAGAAGCAGCTGTCAGCATCGACTATCAACACAAGCAAAACGCTGGTCCTTTTTAACCTCTTAGGACCTACTTTATCTTCTCAGCTTCCATTGGGCTACTGATGTCCTTTAAATCTGTGGTGAGCAGGTTTTGCTTTGGATGTTGGTTTGATTTTCAGGGGGAGGTACTCATCCATTCTTAAAAGGTTCAAACAACTTATTTCTAAAAGATTTATGGAGGTTAATAAAATCTTTCACAATCTGACCATTCCAAGTACTTCAATTCTATCAATAACGTGCCCTTTTCTACACCACACACACTCCTTCCACATATTATCTTCTAGCTCAATTTCTTAGAGTGGGGCCTCACCCCTATATGAAGTTGTACCTTTAAATGTGGGAGGTTATAAAAAATTGGGAATAATAAGTGGTTGCTGAACAAACCATGACCAAAAATGAATTCAAAATCAAACATGGAATGAATCCAGGGAGTTTCTGGCAAGGTTTGCCCACAATGCATCTCAGCTTGACTGCAGCATTGGCTCTGAGCATACAAATGCACACTGTGCATGGTGGTGTGGGTGTGTCATACAATGTCTGAAACTGCTCAGCTAACATTCAAAGAACTGTATCGCTTTCACTGTCCATACACACCCTGCTCTTACAGAAACACAGTGGTTTAATGATCTAAAACAAAATCTTGTAATGTTTTCCTACCATCAATCCTCAACACACAAATAATAGTGTTAAATTAGTATATCTTTGGGCTATACTACATTAAAATGCCTCATTTGTAAAAATTACTGTTTTTAGTTGCTAATAAAAAAAACAACACAACTAAACAGAATGAGAAAAGAATTACTAACAATTACTGAAATGGGCATATACATAATACTTAGCACTTATGCATTATTTGAAGTGGCATTCCAAGCATTGATAATTACAAAATTGATCAGCTCTGAGAAATATCACAGGTGCTGTACATAGAGCAGTATTAAATGTCAGCCAAGATTTAGCTTCTTATGTAAAACTTACACACCCATCTCATTTATCTTCAATAAGTCACAAAATCAGACATAACAGTGAATCATTTTAAAATAAATTTCTTTATGACTTCTCATTAGCAAAAGTTATATTTGTAAACCTATTTCCCACTTAAACTTTATAACAATTTATTGGGCAAAAATGAGTCAAACAGTTGAGGAAAGCCCACCTTACCAAATAACTCCCAGCTCTAAACGTGCCTTCTTCCTGGCTCATTCTTGTTTGCGCCTCTCCATTTCCACAAGCTACTCCTTTTTCCATGAACTCCACATATATATTTTGTCTCTAATTATCCCATCTCTTCACCTTCCTGGAAACATTTCCTAGAATATCATTGTGGGCTTTCCTCTTCTGTTCCTACATTTACCTTACCATAGCATTTACCAAACCTAGGTTCCTATAATTACAGATTTTCTTGCCTGTCTAACCTTTTGAACGCTAAGGTCCTTGACTACAGGTGCAATTTGCTATTCATAGCCACATTTCTATCACTGGCCAGGTTGGCATTTGCAAAATGAGCAATTTGGAAAGTGAATCCAACCAGATACAAAGGAAAGATATATCCCAGAGAAGTTATGAAGTGTCCTCAGCTTGTGCTCCAAAGCCTGCCTCCCCAAGAATGCTTCAAACACATCTTAGTTTGGTTTATTCTCAGCAAAGAGCCTCTATTTTCTGGGGTTTGTCCCCAACACCTATATGAAACCTAAGGGCAGATACTATCACTTCAGAGAAAGGTGTCCTGAAGTCAGAGGATATCTGCCTATCTATACATTGTGTCCCTTGTGTGTAGTCATAGAGAAAGCAAAACAGCATCTTTACTTTCCATCATTGTTTGAGATACTAACTGTCTGAAGGTCATCTGTCTTGACACCCAGACTCTATGTCAGATCTACCTAATATTGGCAAGAGTATCATTTTTGACAGAGGCCTGATACATGTATACTCTCATTTTAAGTATATAACACTTATTTTTAGTTTTTTGTTTGTGTGTGTGTGTTGAAGTGTGTACACATATGTGCTGGGGTTCAAGTGGTCTCTGGAGGTAGAGTTACAGGCTGTCATAAGTTGCACATGATCTGACATAGGTACTAGGAATGGAACTCAAGTTCTCTACAAAAGCAGTCAGTGCTATTGAAAGCTACGTCATATCCACAGACCACTATACATTGTTTAAAGCACAAATCAGTATATCTTGTTTTCTAATACAGCAAAAATATATCAAAGGCTGAAATATATCCATACATTATAAGTAAATGGTTAATGAGGCAGATATTTTAAAATAACAGTTACGGAAATAGGCCTTTTGATGTAATTAATACTTAATTTGCATTACTAACAGGAAAAAAAAAAGATACAAGGAGACTAACTCCCTTTACTTAAGGTTATGGGTATGTGTAAACAGAAAAACCTCTGGAAGCCAAAGGTGCATTTGCAGTCGGTGAGATAGTATGTGATTTTCATGATTTTATCTCAATTTTAGCCAATAGAAAACAGCTGTAACCATCATGTTAAGTCACATAAGCTATACAGAAAGACAAGGTCTCATTCACATGAGAATCTGAGCTCTAAAGGGAAGGAGGTGGCGCCAGAGAGAGTGAATGTAAAGAAAGACAAGCATCAGTCACTTGTGAGTGTTTCATGGAAACATATTTATATATACAGATATGAATATAGAGAAAACAGAAGAGGGACTGTGAAAGTAAGGGAGAGCGCTGGGAACAAGAAGGAATGTGAGGGAAATATGAGAAAGCAGAATGGCATATGTGTGAATATGTAATAAGAAAGTTTATCATTTTATACTCTAAAAATAAAAAAACTAAAATAACTGATTTTGGTGCTAGAAAGAGACATGGTGGAAGTCCAGGGCCAGCTTGAATCTAGTTTTACACATTTCACTTTGAGTACACTTTACTATTTCACACAATTTTAATGAAACTGAACTAAATGGGAAATATAAATCACTTGAAAGTAAGACAAAAACTGAACCCAAGGGAAGACAGAGATGGTTGTGGAATCTCAGAGGAAACACATTGTAATACATTTTAATACGTTGTAATTGGGCTGTAAGTCTCCACTGAGATGCAGTTGAGAAAAACAAAAGACCATGGAAATATCATAAAATTCCTGTATTTTACTAGAGTTAGACACTATTGTCATTTTAGTATTTATTGTAGATGTCATGGGCTAATGGTCACCTTAAATAGTATACATTTGAGCATAGGGAAAATAAACATAAGATTACCAAAGTCAATGGAAGCATATGACATTAAGAGTTATTCATAGAACTTTGTGGTTGAGGACCAGGCTAGCATCCTGATGGTCTGATGTCTTCTGCTGATGACTCAATGGTCCATGTGCTGAGGTCAGTAGGGATCTCTTAGGATCAATTTCTGAGTCACTATTTAAGTCTGCTTAATCAAATGAAAGTGATCGGCTGGGTCAACCAATAAAAATGTACTGGACACAGTGGTGAAGCTGGAGAAGGCAAGAGACTAGTGTGATTGGGTTCTGGTGTGTGTGGGGGGAGTTCAATCCAGCTGTACATAGCCCCCTTCTGAGCCATCAGCAGAAAACATATCTGCAAGTATCTGAAGCACACAGCAGGAGCAGTAGTTGCCTAGAGGCCACATTGATGTTCAGAACTCGGGCAAAAAAAAAAAAAAAAAAAGAACATAGCATAGCAGAAAGAACTGCCTTTTCCTTTGAAAAGGAAAACATCAAGAAAGATCATAAGGAGTGCCAGTCTGCATAGGGTTCTCCTGAAACATTTTTAAGCCTTTATATTTTGTTATTTAATTATGTTGTGTACACACATGTCTGTGTGTGCACATGTGGCGGTCAGAGGACAATTTGAAGGAATTACTTCTGACCCTCTACCACTCCAGTCATAGGGATCAAGCTCAGGTTGCCAGGCTAGCAGGAAGAATCCTTGCTGAGTATGCATGAAACCCAGGTGTCATTGCACCTATCAAGCAGGTGTGGCACTCACACCTGGACTCCCAGCACTTAGATAGGAGTAAAAACATGGAAACCAAAAATATATAGTCAATTTCAGCTACATGGTGACTTTTATGGCCAATCTGGACTGTGTGAGTCCTTTCCTCAAAAAATAAACAGAAAGGCAGTAATAAAAGCCAATGAGAAGATGTGGAAGATAACAACAATATGTGATTGCCCTCTGCACCTCTTCTTGATTTGATAGATACATCCCCTTCATGTTCATTGTGATATAAAATGCCATTTCATTTAACTCCTTATATTTACCAATCATTAAAAAATAAATAAATATCCAAAGTTGAAAAGTCTGGCTCCTCCAAAGCCTCTGTTTCTCCATTTATCATGTTTATGGTCATGTTCTCAACAACCTGGCTATAGAATTTACGAAAGAAAAAAAAGAACCCTGGCTTACAACACTTCCAGACACAAACTGCTCCAGTTTTTACTATTCCAACAAAAGTAAGGAACCACTGTTTTTTGGTTTTCCTCTCTCATGGGGCATCATACTTTGCCTGGGTTGAATTTGCTGTGCACATAGAATTCTGCACATTCCTCAGAACTTTCTGGACACTTTGAATACTGAAGCCCTGTGGCTATAAATAGAATAGCAGGAGTCTGAGGAAGCAGCTCTAATTTCACAGGAACATGGCTACAGCCACAGGCCTGTCACTCCAGGGAGCCCTCATAAAAGAAAGCACCAGGTATAAAGAATTCTGGGCTGCATTTTCTCCTTTGCTGTTGAGCCTGGGACCCATGTGTCACATGTCACAGGAACAATGATCAACCATTTAACAAAAGGGACTGAGATAATAGAATGTGGAGGAAAGTGAATCATGGGCAGTGTTAGTGAACTGGGTAGCAGAGAAGAAATTGTGTGTGTGTGTGTGTGTGTGTGTGTGTGTGTGTGTGTGTGTATGTACGTGTATGTGTGTGTGTGTGTGTGTGTGTACGTGTACATGTGCTTATGAGTGTGAATGTGTGCATCCACACATGCACATGTCCATATAAAAACCATATATCAATCTTAGATGTCCTCCTGATTTATTCTCTACTATATTTGGGGGGACAGTTTCTCATTTTTATTTGGAGTTTGCTTATTTGACTAGACTGCCTGGCCCCAAACCCCAAGAAGGCATCTGTCACTGAGTTTGAAGAAGTCACTTATCCTAAATGAAAAACAGTGTATTACTCTTAATGTCATAACATACTGGCTGTTTATAGAAAACCTGTCTTCATGCTCTGTCCCCATGCATTTGGCAGAATAGGACCTGACTTGTTTCATCTGCTAACAACATAATTTGTTATTAGGCAGTCTTACAGAAAATCAAAGAATGATACCCACATACCCTGTGTCCCTCCCACTTAAGGGACTTCTGAAGAAGCAGAGTAGAGTTGAGGGATGATGAGGAAGAGTGACAGAAGAGAAACTGGAAACAGCCAGAGAGAAGAGGGGTCCAGTGATCATTCTTTGATTAGTCTACTCCATAAATCCTTACAGGGGAGGAATTACAAGGCTATCTCAATGTTTACTTCCTCTCTGCTCTTTTGTCACCCAAATAAGTCAGCCCCTTATCATCAATGTCATTAAGTCTGGTCAACAACCACATTTGGGTTCCTCTTAGTAAGGCTGGCTGACTCTAACCCTCACCATAAAAAACATTACACAACACCAGCTAAAAGTGAGGCTGCCTCAACTCTTAGAAAGTATGGCTAAATGCTTACACAGGCAAGGTCAGGCTAATATGAGATCAAGACACTCTAAAGAATATAATGAAGGAGACTGAGGTAGAAAGCTGGCTTAGCAAGCTGGAAACCCTAGGTGCAATCCCAAGCATTGGAGAAAAATGTATACACTTATATATCTTTATTAAAATATTAATGGATCATATATATGATTAGGAATAAATCATATTCATATACATAGTTTATTTTTAAGTTGCTTGCTTGCTGCTAGTGTTGGATTAGATGTTTATACCCAAAAACTCCTAGTAGAAAATCCACTGTTGTACGTTAGACTGGAGACAATACTTGGAGATAAAAATATTATTTGTTTTTAAGACATTTTCCCATTAGGTATCTCTAGAGAAATGTACAAGTTGCTGTGCAAGGAAACACAGAAAAACTAAGAATTTAGCCTGGTACTCAACCTATCACTTCAATATGATAGAAGGCAGAAGACCTGGCAAATACATGTGTCAAGAATTAAACTATTAGACTTGGTTTTGTTTTCTTCTGTAAAGGTTCTGGCACTTTCTTTCTGCAATAATTGACCATCAGAGAAGTTCACAGGCACTCTCCAAGAGGAAAGAGAAAGAACACATACTTCTACTCTCTCACAGAACTGCAGAGACAAAGGCCACTTTGGGTCCATACCTTAGGCCAATTGTATGAGAAAGAGATCACCCCTATTGTGAAGGGCAGGCTCAAGGGCAGATCTGTTAACCATTTTAGTCCATTTCATCCAGGAGATTTTGTGGCCCAGAAGAAATAGTTTTAATACAAGAGAAAACTTTTGCTTTGCAATTCACAATAAAATGCACTTTCAGAGGAATATTACATTCTCTGAGATTTTGATGGCAGTGTGAATATGAGACTGTGGTGTCAAAACATGATTGACATATTTATGTAATATCTCTACACACTGACAGTTCTGCAGAGCTAAACCTGTCTTTCAAATCACTACATAACAGAACTCTCCACTAGGCTATATTTTCTAAGCAGAGTTAATACCCTATACATTCATAATAAGCCCAACTAAATGTTGTACACAGAGGATATGAGAACTTTTAAGTATATGCTAATCATACAATTAAAACAATATATTTATTTTTTGGCGTGGGATTTTAGACAGATGCTCATTTCCATGAATATAAATTTTACTCACATTCAAAAATCCCTAAAACTTTCAATACAACAAGATTAGTTTAAGTCTCCCATTTAAGAAGCTGTACTGTCATAGAAAGAGGTAAGGAGGGCATGACACCCATAAGACTCTCTCACAATTTATGGATAAAGAAGCGTCTTCTTGGTCCTCTTTCAAACTTGAACAAGGGCTTTACCAGCAAGGACACATTAATCACACTCCTTCAACCTGCAATAGGAATTTGGTGGAGCTGCCTGAAGAAGGGAATGATCTCTTAAGAAAATGAGTCCACTGAGCTGTAACTGGTTGTTTTAGGATATGATATTTCCCACATATAAAAGGATGGGAGAAAGAAAATGAAACATAATTAGTGAAGGGTGAACAATGGAAAATGACGTGCCATTTCTTATACGCTGAAAGTTTTGTACAGGTGGGTCATACTGAGTGAAGATATGAACCAGAACTTTCCACAACAGTCAGCAAAGAACTATTACTTCTATTCCATATATTTTAAATGCCCTTAAATATTTATGTATTTATTTTATTTAAGTGCATATTTGTTTGCCTGTATGAGTTTATATACATCACATGCATACAGTGCACTAGGAGGCCAGAAGAGGGCAACAGATCGATGCTCTGGTACCAGAATTACAAGAAACTGTAAGCAACCATAAGGATGCTGGGAACTGAACCTCTATGGATCTATGTGAGTACAAGGCAATATCCCAGGTTTTATTAAATATGTAACATATTACACACCTCTACCCTCTGCAATATCAGAAAGTGCTCTTAAGCAATGATCCATCTCTCTAGCTTTCATATACCTCTAATAAGAATGTAGCATTGTCTTCTTTTGTGGCAAACAACTAAATACCTAAACCTCACATATATAATGTATTATAACTTTATGTCATATACATTATATATAATAAGATATGTATTTATTTTCTACTCCTTGTATACTAGACTTTATTTGCCTAATGGAGGTAACAATCCCTTTAAAAGCAACAATTGCAACAGTTATGAGACAGACTATTGTTTTAATACAACTTATTTCTGGACATCAAAATATGTCCATCTTAGGAGGTGAGAAAATGGAAAGCCAAATCTAAATGTGTCTAGGTTTTTATTAAATGATTGATTTTTATGCTATAAATGTTTAAAAAATTACCCAAAATGTATGAACACAGCACAAATGCACATTCAAATCCCTCTGTGTTCAGTCAAGTGTTATTTGTCATTTGGTCCTGAAAAATAGCCAATTCAGGACCTGCCTAATGAGAGGAAACTGGGATGAAATTGAGGCTTGTCAAATTTGAAACAACTCATTTTTATTTGATAACTCTGAAATAAAATTTTTTATGTTGAGAGGAAAAGAAATTCCATAGATAATAATGTTAAGGTGCAGAGAGATGGCTTCAGGAGTAACCTGCTTGCCCTGCAAGCCTGACCGCCTGAGTTCAGATCCCAAGAACCCATGGCAAAAGCCAGATGTGGTAGCACGCATCTGTAATCCTGGTGACCTTACAGTGAGTTGGGAGGCAGAGGCAGGAGAATGAGCCAGCAGCTCGTCTGCCAGGATGCTTGGCACTGTAGCCAAGCAGCATGGACACCAAGAGAGTCCTTGCCTCAAAACATGACGAAAGGAGACAACCGGCTCCCGAGAGCTGGTAGCCTTTGATCTTGTTGCTTTACACAGCAGCATGTGTACTCTCACTCACAAACATTTCACACCCCTACACATCCACTCCCACACATGCACTATCATGTTCAAGTGCTACAAACCAGAATGTGTGCTGTTTATGGAGTGAAATCTTTAGAAGAGTCTTTCCTTTGGGTTATTAGAAGGTAATCATACAACTTGAGAGATCAGGAGTGTGAGATACATTCTGAAGGTACAGAATTAAACAGGAACCTGGCTGTTCTGAGGACTCAGACACAAAAAAAAGTTTGTGTTTGGTGCCTTGTAAAGACTACTACCTTGTGCAATGATGCCTGTGCCTCCGCTCCACAAGGAAAAAGAGCTGAGCAGCAGCATGCATGCATCACACTCTGCCTCCTGATGGTGCCTGTGATGTGAGCAGCTCTTTCCATCTTCTGCCATTGCCTTGATTTCCCTGCCTTGATAGACTGCATCCTTCAACTGTCACCTTAAATAAACCCTTTCTCCATTACATTGTTTTTGTCAGGGCATTTTTATCACAACAACAGAAGGGACTAAAAACACTTGTATAAGGTCAAAAGTGCTTGTCATGGCGAAAAGACTGCCTCTGTCCCCAACAGAAAAGCTCCAATAGGAAAAAGAATGTCATAAAATTCAAAGCTAGTACCACTTGTGAAGGACTATAGGGAAATGCCTTAGGACCAAAATGAGATGTCTCTCTGACTCTCCCACCTATAGAAGAGAGTAGAGGATGGGTGGGCACAGGGCACAGACATCAGGAGTTGGGGGCTGTAACTTCAGTGGAGCTTGTACAGAAAATATATGGGGAACAGTACTGAGTCTCCTAAAAAATGGTAGATGCAGGGGAGTCCTAGATAATTCTAAAACAATGCATACAAGAAAACATTTTTTCTTCAAGAAAACATACTGAATATACCCACATTTTTCTAGCCATTATGTTTATGTGCTCAAGGTCAAGTCTTAGGTCCTGCATCTATTGTGAGGATTTCTTTCTCAGTCTGTACATACTTCTCTATCTACTAAATAATGACAGGAACCAAGGCTCTTTCTCTTTCTGGAAGATGTAATTAACCCACTGGACAAAAATAATGGACTTGGAATAGATGTTAAGCAGCAATATAAGTGTCACCTTAAATATATTAAAAGGAGATGGTATGATGTATTGAAAGTAACAAATTTCCTGTATAGAAATGTTTACTTAAAAAGATAGACAGTTGTGTACACACATACATACAATACATACATAATAACATGAATTAAAATTATAAGAAAACAAGAGAGTTAGGCTCCATTAACTGAGGAGTGTTCCATTAGTCCAGAAACATCAACAGCAAAAAAACTAGTTATAAACTGGAAGTCAGCCTCTACATTCACAATGTGTATCATGAACATTAGATTTGGGCACTTTGGATTTTGGTTGTGATATTTGAAAACTTTTTATGTTTTATCTAATGGAAAACTGACAAATAAAACTAGCCACTTCATAACTCTGTGAAGACAACTCCAGACTCAGTTAGAAAAACTCACAGGAAAGGCTGAGATAGCTCAGTGGGTAAAGACTCAGGCTGGAGAGGCCAAGAACTTGATCAGAAACCCACATGTTAGAAGGAGAGAACTGGATGATGTCAATTGTCCTTTGACCTCCATACATGTCATACATACACACACACACACACACACACACACACACACACACACATACACACAGAAAGAGACAGAGAGACAGACAGAGATTAGAAATTCAAAAATAGCAGAAGAGAACTTGAAAAATAAAAATGTGAATGTTGTCTTTCTAATATCTGAGACTATATTTACTTTCTTGAACCCCTGACTACTAGTTGATGGCCTTTCTAGCATAATAGAATAACTACTAAAGATTCTGTCCAGTGGATCACAAATATTTCTCCTGCTTGCACTAGATACATCTAAGCCTGAAATATTCTAAACAGGAAATGAACAATACTTGTAAGACAGAAGTGTGCATAATTAATTATTTCTCACAAAAAATATACCCTGTGGCTCCTTTTGTTGATTTTGTCCATGTCTTTCTCAGAACAAATTTAATAGTTACCGAAATCTAAGTTTCTGGAAGAACAAAGATCCTACATGCCTGGTTGACACTGCGCCCATTGAGGCAGCAGTTCTGGAAAGCGCTCTGCTCAGAAAACCGCTTAGTCACTCCCATTCAGCCCTGCCATGCCTCACTAGAAGCTGCCAAGACACTGTATCATGAAAAGCTAATTTGGCTCTTGAAGATAGTGTGTTTTCACAATGTGATAAGAAGGAGATGTTGAGCTGGGTTCAGACAGGCTGTCTCTGTTCTCAGAAATATTTTCTGCTGTCTTATCAGCAGCCACATTCCTCAGCATGCAGATGAAATAAGATGTTCTCTAAAAGCTATGTTTGCATGTCTGTGAATTGCTCACTACTGAACATGTCTGCTCCAGTCAGCAGTTAACACAGACTCCACCTCTGGATATGTTCCTTGAAACTTCAGCTTTTGCTGAACCTGCTCCTCTCTCTGGCTTTCATGGACTTCTCTCTTCTCTTCACCCTGCTTATCCACTTCCCCCTTCAATGTGGTCATACATTTCTGGGATGCAATCTTTAAGAGATCCTGCCAGGTGAGCTAAACTCACACTGTTCTCAGCACCCTCCCTTTGCTCTTCTATGCCCCTGGGGAAAACATGATAACCTTTGTTTTCAAAAATACTACTGACTTGTGTGCATATTCGCTTTGAAAGATGAGTCTTTTGAACATGATCTGGATCCAGCCGGCTCACACTTAGAGAACACTACATAAAGGGAGAGATCACAAGAACCTACAAGGAACCAGACAAATTATCTTGACATCTGCTGAAGGGTTACGAAGAAAGCAGAGCAAAAGATGAAAGCAAATCTGGGCTCCTCACCCTCTGTCCAACCTCCACATGCCAAGGATAATCTGGAGAGGCCCCTTGCCTGTTTGCCTCTTAAAGAAAAACAAAGAATTTGAACTGGGTACCATTATCTCACATTAGCTGTGATTCAAATATTTAGCCACCTACAATTTTACAGTTTCATGGGGAGGTGATTATGCTAGAGTATATAATTCATAAGGCAAATTGCAACACATATTTCATCTCAAATAACTGAGCAAGCCAGTTACTTCTCCATCAGATCTTTCTCTCCCACCCTGTATATTCATATGTCATTTATGTTATATTATATGACAGGTCTGCCCCTGGAAAATGCTGGTTACTCTAAGAGGCCAGCCCTCCCACAGTCAAAAGAAAGCAGACCATACCTATCTGCAGCACATTTCCAACCCTTTCTCCCTTTCTCCTCCCCTCTCCTTTATCTCTTTTAAACAATTAAGAAGCTATGCTAAGACTGTTATGGCCCTACAGAATGACTAGCTCCTTCATGCCCCCTGCCATGTAGGGTATTCGAGACTAAACCTATTTGTATAAAACTTTCCACCATACCCTGCAAAGTTATAGAACTCATTGATTCATCTAAGGAATTGCCCGTGGACCTCTACCATCATCCTCTCTATGGTGACAATTTTGTTGTCTCTCATTTCTGTGATCTGTTCTGTTTTTTAAATGTATGAGTATTTTGCTTGTATGAATGCATGTGTACTTATGTATATGGCCTGTGTTTATAGAGAGACCAGAAAAGGGCATCCCCCTGAACTGGGTTACAGGGTTTTGCTGTGCCAGGTGGGTGCTGAGAGTCAAATCCAGGATCTCTGAAGAACAGCAAGTTCTCTTATCTACTGAGTCATCTCCCCAGCCTCCCACTGCACACCTTAAAGGGAAACCTCATTCTCACTTTAAGACCCTATTATATTTTTTTCTGATATGATGTACTGACCCCTTTTAATGCTCTCCCACCTCAAGGCCAAGTCATGGCTGCCATGGTTTCAATGCTTTCTCCTTCAATAAAGCTCGTTTGTGTTATGCCCTTTCCTGAGTCCACTCACCATTTCTTTTCTAATGATTTAGACAAGTCTTTTGTGACTAGGACAGTTGGAGGGAAAATATTGCATATGTTAATAGCATACAAACAGGAACTAGAAGGAGAAATGTATTTTCATGGTCCTAGCACTCTGGCAACTCTTCTAGTCCCTTCTGCTGTGGGCTCCCTGGTTCATTCTCAGAACTCCAGAGAAGATGAAGCTGTTTCTCAGCTCAGGTCTCACCTAAAGTAGACATTATCACATGACCTTGGAGCACATTCCACTAAGTACACTTTTAGCTTGGGAGTCTTAAACAAGGAAGTCCAAGCAGTCATCATTCAACCAGTGCTGGATTGAGAGTCAGGCACTAAGATTTCATTGTTTAGGCCATCCATGGCTGAGAGCCTCACAGAGAGATACTGGCAGATCATCACCGGGAGGTCTTTTTGTCAGAGAAGTTGATAGCAGGAGGAAGCTAACTGACTGTTTCTTTAAGCACTTTCACATCCTGTTACTAACTGTGATGAAAAATTGGATAAATAAAATGCACAAAATCATAGAAGTCATGGTATGTTTACAGTTTGGCAACTAGACTGTTCAGAATGCCATTTCCATTTTATTGTATGGAAATTGATACCATAAAATAATAAAGTCAGATATTGATCTCTAGTTAACAGTATATGTGTTGGCTATGAAGAGGTGAGATTCACTCATATATGGTGTTTCACAGTAACATAACAGATGGAGTGATGGATGGAGGCATGGGTATCCAGAGGAAAAAAATGCCATCAGAGTTATTATAGAATTCAGATATGGTATACACTATAAAGTTTTTCCCTCTTTTTCTGTTTGTTAGTAGATGTTGCTATAAAATATTGAAGGACAAACCACAACATGTGTTTTTGCTCTTTTTCAAATTTAAAGCAAAAACTGTATCAGTCAGTCTCTACCATTAAATAGATTGAATAGAATGGCCTGTTATTGGGAGGACTTCCTCAAAAAGAACTGTCGGAATGTTCCAGAAACCTCCAGGTGCCCAAAGGACTAAAAATGGTTGATGCTGTTGTATGTAAACCCAGCATTTTGGTAATTACTCCTCACACAGATCCAAGTCTAAAATCATGTTGGCCCCAGCATAATTAGAATGTCACTGACCTATGGTAATATATTTTATATTTAATAAAATCAGCCTGGAATATCAGAAAACAGAATCACCCACAGTGAAGCCATGAGGTTCAGAGAGTGGTGACTCAGGCCTTTAATCCATCACTCAGGAGACAGAGATCTTTCTGTATTTCTGTCAGTTCTAGACCTAATGATCAAACAGTAGTAGCTCATACTTTTAATTCTAACTCTAAGATTATGACGCAGAATTGAACCCAGAAGTGAAACAACTGGGCAGAGAAAATATTTAAAGCAGGAGTAGCAGAGATTTGGGCATTCTGTAGAAGCTACTAGCCAGGCTGAGGACTCTTGAAGACAGCATTTACCCTTTTCAGCCTGAGAGGTTGGCTTGATGAGAACTGACTGTGGTCTGTTTCCTCTCTCTAATATTCCAGCTTTTCCCCAAATCTGACTCTGGGTTTTCATGAAATGCCAAGTAGAATTCATGCAATACTGACCTGATTTGTCAACCCCTACTTTTGACTCAAAGCACATAGACATTAACTACTAAATTGTGGTTGAAAACTGCTATAATGTTGAACACACAGGAGGGTATTTCAGAATGCAGGCAATGGAGACTATGGTATACAAAGTATTTACTGTCTGGTTTTTTTATAAAACAAGTAGAAAAAAACTGAGTGAAAATCTAATATGACTGGCAGATGGAGGATGCAATGTGATGGGATGGCACTAGCAGTGGCCATTGACAGTCACATGGTGTATGTTCTCACTGACATACATCCTTCTACTGTATCTGTGCTTGGTAGTGTGAGCGTAGCTGGACAGGACATGTTAAAATCAAAGACAATTCAATGACAGTGAGGCAGCAGAGCTTGCCACCAAGGCTGAGAAATCCTAGCTCTGTCCCTGGGCACCTCAGGGTAGAAGGAGAAAACAATCTTACAAGTTGCCCTCTGACCTGACCTCCATGTGTGCCTTGCACTTTCACATCTACGTACACAGTGCATACACATACAGAAATAAAGAGATTTACTAAACATTATAAGATCATCCTTTAACAAGCAGAATTGAGAATGGTGTTTTGAACCTATCTTATTGCTGTTCAGAGCAATGTATAGGTTAAAATACTATAGCAATAATTTATAACACACACACACACACACACACACACACACAGTATTTAGTTTCTTCATTTGCTAGAGTCTGGCTTTGGGAAGTAAAATTCCCAAAGAACAAGATGACATAACATGGCTAATGAGAATAAGTGAGCTCGGTACAGAATGTTTCAGAGGTTCACTGCCCAGCCTATGATTCCATACTTTTTAATTTCCTTGTTTAAACAGTGAACCAGAGAATGGGAAAATCCATTTGGCTGGTCCAAGCTGCAAATTAAATCCTTGATTAAATTTTGGCAATTACATCCCCAGGTCGCTTCTATTTCAGCATTTTAAATTCATTTGAACAAGCTTCTTAATCATGATCTTGGCAATGTACTGTATTGTAAAAAAAAAAAAAAAAAAAAAAGTAATCCAATAAATACTATAAAGAAGTTGACTGACAAATAGAAAAACTGAAGTATCTTGTAAGGAAATGTTTTACTATGACTTTCAGTTGTTTACAAGCAGGTGTATGTAGGTAAAAATGAAGAAATAAACACATGGTTCTGGAGTGATGGGTCAGCAGTGAGGAGTGCACAAGACATACAGCTCCTATGAAGGATCTGAGTTTGCTTCCCAGTGTCCATGTAGGGAAGCTTACAACTGCATAAATTCACACTCCAGGGCATCCTACTCCTGCTGGCCTTTAAGGGCACTTGGACTCATGTATACACAAAACATCCTCCACCCCCAAGGCACATAATTAAAAGTAAAACAAATCTTTAAAAAAAAATTAAAATGAATAGGAGAGCCTCATATGTCCTTAATGAGTAAATTAAATTTGAACCACAGTGACCTTTTAACTTTGCCATGCATAAAAATCAAGCAGAGCGCTTGTTTATATGTGCACCTACCTATGGGGCTACATTGCTAGAGAATCTAATTTGGTAGGCTTGGGTAATGCGCATAGATTTTCATTTCTTACAGACTCCTGAGTGACAGTCATGCTGTGGTGCCTCAGACCACAAGGAACAGTGTTATTCAAATGGTTTCCATGGACACAATCGCATTAAATGGCAACCAAACCTTCAGAAAAAGCTAACAACTATCACTTCACCTCACTCAACAGCACCTCAGTGGAAGGTAGCCGGAACTGGGGGTTAGACCTGAAGAACACAAAAAAGCTATGGGCCCTGGACATTACACTCTACAGTGCTGCCCTTAGGTGGTCCAGATGTTTTCTCTCTTTGGGAATCTAGTGTTCTGCTGTCTTCTCCTTGGTACTGTCTATCTAGCTTGAGGAGCTTCCTAGCAACTCCTCTAAGATGCTGGTTATCCTGTTTCTCCTTGGTCAAATGCCTCCTCATAGATTATTAAATACTTCTGGTGCCTGGTCATAGGAATTAAAAAAAATATTTCATCTATTTACTCTCTCTCTCTCTCTCTCCCTCCCCCCTCTCTCTCTTTCTCTCTGTGTGTGTGTGTGTGTGTGTGTGTGTGTGTGTGTGTGTGTATGTTCAAGTGTGCCTGCAGAGGACAACTTGCTAAAGTCATTTTTTCTACAGTGTATGTTGTTCCAGAAACTAAACTGAGGTCATCAAGCTAAGTGGCAAGCATCTTTATCCACAGAGTCATCTTGCCTACTAGGAATTTCATTTTAACATAGAAACTGTGGTGTAAATCTACTGATGCATTAAAAACCAATTTCCTTTGCCTTATTTTAGGCAGCTAGTTAGATTAGAGGATTGGAATACATGGGGGCCAGGTCTCTCCTTCATAATCAGCAACTTGTAAAGTGTCAAATGAGAACACTGGAGTCCTAATCGACCAGGTTATTGCTTTAATTTATACAACAGCTTTGCAAAATATGGAGACTTTGTGAATTTGGGGGATAAAACCAACCAAAGACACATTGCTGATACAGGATAGAAAGAGGCCAGGGCCATACTCAGTTTGGCTAACTCAGGGCTTTTCATAATACTGTACAAGCCCCAAGAGTTTAAGGTAATGATTAGATTATTTCTCAGTGTATTTAATTTTCTGGAAAAACCATCATAGACAGCCTATGGGGAAAGGTGTGGCAATTGCTTTACAGAAAATCCAAGAGAAAAGAGAATGTACCTATTGATAACTGAAACTGTCTGCAGTAAGATTTGGGGAAAGATACTGCTCCAGAGGTGTATACACCAAATATAGAAACATGAGTGTGAAGAATAGATATTCCCTCAAACAAGGCAATGATGTGGTACATTAGATGTCCCCAAACCCACTTATTAAAAATTGTGAATCCCTCTTTAAGAAAAGTGTGATGCAAAATAAACTGGTGAGACTTCAAGAGTAGACAGGCAACTCCTGAGGTATCCAAACTAAAGAGGACTTAGGCCATCAAGTGGAAAGTTGGGATTCCTTCAGCAGAGTGGTCATGGCAGGGCAGCACACTGAAAAGTCTTAAGAAGCTATGAGCTGTACTGAATTTCCAAAGCAAAGACTGGTTTGTGAATTTTATAACTAACAATGCTATTACTTCTAGTAAAATATACAAAAACACACTCTACAAACATTGGCTCATTGTACCTTAGGTTTCTTTTTTTAATGAATACTTGTTGATAAATTTTAGAAAATAATGACACAAGTAAGAATTCAAGAAGTACATAGGCATGGATGAGCAAGATGCCTTAGGATGCCCCAGGCACTAAGGGAACTTAGCATCTGCCTAAGACCCTGAAACTGAGCCTTGGGACCCATGATGTGGTTGACAAAGGGAATAAACTTTTGTGAGTTTTCTTCTGATATTTGTGCTGTAAAGTGTGTGTGTTTAGTGTGTGTGTCTGCCTGTCTGTCTCTCTCTGTGTATGTGCCTGTTTATGTGTGTGATATATAAAATTCTGAATAACCATTATATAAAATAATTGACATTTTCTACTGATTTTGTTCACATACAAAAACTAACACTGAATAATTCTGGTTATGATTATGCAGTAAATGTAAATGTCACAAAACTGACTTCAAAGCAATAAAGCTGAGCAGTTGTGTTTGGAAAGAAGCCATGGAAAAAAACATTAATGATTTCTTGACTAAAAACATACTAAGATTTTGACAGATGGAATATGTTGGTTACAATTTCTTAGAGGGCACAAGTCAGCCTACAAACAAGGTTTCTTTTGACTTTGTACACAGGCAGAAACACACTAAATAGTAACTTGCATGACAGTGTTTGGTCATCGTCAGGCAGACATCATTCCTACAAGGAAGGATTGGGTGCTCATCTTTTCCAGGACTGATTAGAACATACTAATCAAGCAGAGCCCCAACTGATAAGTCCCAGGTGAAAGGCCTTGTTTTTAGAATTTAAATTTTGACAGAAGACACTGATGTAAGTCTTCTTCAGAAAGATGTGAAGATGTGAGTCCATGACAAAGTACATGCTGGGCTGGTAGACACTGACCAGCTCAGTCAGTCCAGTAGGAAGTCTTACCTGCCCTTGCCATTGGTGGTTTAAGAAACAGAAACAAGAAAAACAGCATTGGGCATAGAAAGGAAATGATAAAAATGAATAAACAAGAATGGAGGAGAAAAATCTACAGACGGGCAAAGATTTATCAAAATCATCTATATTCCCAAATACCTCAAAGAAAACTTTTGCATAAAATTGTTAATTTTTATCTACCAGCTCTGGGCTCTATTGTAAGGGATGTTAAGGGAAATTATCCAAGTAGTAAATATAGTGATGGGGTTGTTTTATAGGACTGAGAACGGTAATAATGCTATGTTATACAGTGACACCAGAGTCACCACTTGGCGCTATTTCCCAGCAAGCAACACTATCTTAGACAATATAAATATGTAGATTAATTTCCGATGGCCACTGTATGAAGCTAACATAAAAGAGAGAGAAAAAAGAGTATGGTGGGGAGAGATGTCCCCTCATCAGACCATTAGCTCCTGAGGGAGGTGGGAGAGCTGGCCCTGAGGTTATGAGAGTGGAAAAGCTGTCTTTGCCCCTAATCAATTCTAACCCTTGGAAGAGTGGCACCTACACCACACCTGAAACATGATACAGAGCTGAGTACAGAGCCCATGACCAGGATTCAGGTGCAAGATTTGATGGGCAGCTGGGAAGTGAGTCAAAAGAGATGAAAAAGAGGAGAGGTCAAGCTGTGGGATATAGAGGATTGGGTGCATCATGTCCTCGTGCTGTTCATGAAAGATTCTAGATACAGCATAGGGAAAAGGCATGGCTTTATATGTTCACATCACAGTGGTAGACAACTCTACATGTCTGAGTTACAGTTTTTCAGCTCAGAGAACTTTTTTAGAGAGCATAATGGCTCAGGTTTAGCCAAGAACAAACCAATATCACCAACAATACTTGAAGGAATGTAGTAAACTGGCAGAGTTGAAAAAGTTGGGTATAATAGTAACTCAGCTGTATCCAATTGGCAAGCATCTGTCCCAGTTAGCTTTGTCAACATGACACAGTCTAGACTCATCTGGGGAGGGTGTCTCAACTGAATGACTGTTCAGATCAGATTGGCATGTCTGTGGGGGGTTGTCTTCACTAAGATCTAACAAAGAAGGGCTCATTCCACTGTGACTAGCACCATTTCCTACTGGCTGTATAAGGAAGCTCACTAAACATGAGCTAGGAAGCAGCACTCATCCCTGGTTCCTGCTTCAAGTTTCTGATTGAGTTTCTCTCCTAACTTTCTTCCATGATGGACTGTGGTCTATGAGCTAAAATAAATCCTTTCCTCTCAATTTGCCTTTTGGCCAGAGTATTTTATCACAGGGACAGAAGAAAACTAATCATGGTCCAGAGAGGCTAGAGAGATTGCTCAGGAGTTAAAAGCACCAACTGCTTTCACAGAGGATCCAGATTCAATTCCAAGCACCCACATGGTGGCTCACAATCATCTATAACTGTAGCTCCAGGGAATTCCGAGCCCTCTTACGTCCATGAATGCCAGATACATGTGGTACACAGATATATATGTGAGTAAAAGTACATAGGGATCAATCATTCAATATTAGTAACTACCACAGGATTGTAAATCCAATATATTGCATATTTATACCAGTATAAAATATAATAAAGGATAGATTTATGATGCTCTTTTAGATTTCCTTTCAACTTCAGAAATGAAGCTACAAATATGTGGGAGAAAAACATGGATAGAAAAAAAATGTGAAGGATGACTTGTCTCTGATACCACCATTTCCAACTGGTTGTTCTGTTTCCTCAGATCTGTGAAAATTCTATTATACAATAGAGAATCCACACATATGGAGTGAATTAATAACAATTCAAAGCTATTCTATCAGAATTGTCAGGAATGTTTTTTAAAGCACCTAATCATTGTATCCAACTCTCAGAGTTTCTGTTCAAGATGTCTAAGGTGAAGACCCAAAACTTACATCTCACCAGACTGCAACTTACACTTCCTGTTATTGCTAGAGGTTTCATGCAAAGAACCCATTGGTTAGACTTCACAATCCCTCTGAGAGTTAAATGTAGCACAGTGACAAATTATTACCCAAGAAGCATATGTTCCAGCCT
The DNA here is from genome assembly GCA_004025045.1 of Sigmodon hispidus. NCBI lineage: Eukaryota > Metazoa > Chordata > Mammalia > Rodentia > Cricetidae > Sigmodon > Sigmodon hispidus. The sequence continues at coordinate 176,842 of PVIH01000425.1, read as the reverse complement.
ATGTCATGAATGACCTGACAGTAGAAAGAGGCTTTTATTTATCAAAATTGAATTCCATCACATTCAGATAGCTGGGGCTCATCCAGTTATCACCAATGCTTCCTTTCCTCTTGTTATCTTTTCAATTTCACATCGGAAAGAGGGCCAGTTTGCTATATCTTGTATTTTCCGTAGTTAGTAGATGAATCTGGTTAAACATGAAATATTAATTTACATCTTCAGATAATTTCACCAGTGGTCTTAGTAAAGCAAGTAAGTAGGAATGCTTTTAAAAATAGTTGCCTTTGCATTGGTATTGTTGTGGTCTAGAATATGGGATATGGATGTGAGTGTTCATGTGTGTATGCCAATCATAAAATGCAGAGGCCAGAGTAGGCCATTTGGTGTCATTTTCCCTTGCTCTCTACCTTTTGAGGGAGGGTCTTTGGGGAATCTGAAGCTCATCATTTGTCAGGCTAGCTTACCAGGGAATCCCCAGATCCTCTAGTTTTGTCACACACACACACACACACACACACACACACACACACACACACACACGCACGCATGCACGCATGCGACAGAATGCTGGGGTTACTTAAGCACACATTCTAGCTTTTTACATATAAAAACAATCAGGCATAAATACCCTCACCCAACATACCATCTCCCCAGCCCCCTATTTTTGTTTTTAGTTGTTGTTTGTTTGCCACATTTGGCAGGATGAATAATAGCAGGATAATTCCCAATGCAGTAGATCTTTAAACTGGACAAGGTGGTAGAGCTTTGCTAAAGAACCAAACTTCAAGAAGAATGAGTTGGGAGCTAGTGACTAATAATTATGGAGAACTCATTTTTATCTGCATAAGTATGCTAAGTATTAAAATTGTTTCTATACAAAGTAATCAGCTTGAGAGAAATAAAGTATGTTCTCCTGGCAGATTTATATAGCTATTCATTAAAAAGTTATGAAAATGTGAACAATGAATATGATACTATATTGTCAATTATGTTAATATTTGGCTAATGGAATGATTAAGAATAAAATTCATTTTATATAATCATGTATTTGGTTCTGTGCCATGTCTTCCATTCACTCATAAAAAGAAGTTATCTTCTTTTCTGTTTCATTCATTACCCTGTAGAATTCTAAAATTCTGTCTATTCTGACCTGCCTATTAACATGGCAAAAAGTTTAAAAGACTCATGACGATATAAAATTGTACCCATTTCGATTTGCTCCTTTTTTAATCCAGTATCTGAAGATACATTGCTTACCCCTTGGGGTGTCCAGTGCTGTGTTTTGTCTTGATGGGCAGCAAGGTTAACTTTGAGCAAAGACAACCACTCTTACCAAGCTAGCCTCCTAGCTAGTTAATGAATGATGGAAAATAAACAATTAGGTACATAATTCCTGAAGAAAATAAAGTTAGGATGAGGACAAAAAGTGCTTAAAAACCCTTGCTTTCAATGTCATCCACTTACTCAAGGGTAGTTTGGAATAAATATCTAAAGGTTATTGTAATTCTCTGGAAGTAAGTGTTCAAATACATGGGTCTGTGGGGGACATTCTCATTTAAATTACCATTCAAAATATACAAATAATGATAACTGGATGTTTAGGGAATTCTGGACCAGGAGAGGAAATGCCATGTACCTTGTGATGGAGCACAGCCTCTGAGCTTCTCAGACATCAGAGACTAGTTAATGGAACCACAAGAGGAAACCCAGTTAGAAAATCTGGCCAGAGTTAACTGTGCTCTAGGAACTGACTTTTACATTGTTCAAAGGCCAGGCTTTTACTCTGAGTGATAGAGGGAGCCAACAGAGACAACTTTTTATTAAACATTGGATATGAACTGGTACTTTCTGATAATGGTACTGGTATTTAATTAAGATTAGAAACTTTTATCTGGAGTGCACAGTGGGAAAACTCATACAGATGCCTTTTGCAGTGCCAGATAGATATGATAATTAATTAATTTTTTTGTTCTTGAAGCATATAAAACATATGAAATGAAAAAGATCAAACTGCTTTTAACTTGTTACCAGAAAGCAGTTCTGAAAATGAAATGTGTTATGAGAAAGTTCTAAAGCCCTGAAAAAAAATGTCAGCCAATGTAAGTGCTTAGTACCATAGAGCAGCTGTGAATAGTGCCAATGGCCCTGTTTATGAAGAGGAAAGGCAATTATGGGATGTTTAGATTCATGGCATTAACCTCAGTTTGGTAAGTGAGCTGATTAAAAAGAAAGGTATAAAGAGAAATAGGGTATAAGAAGTGGGAGAGAGAAAGAAATCTAAATGTGTAAAGAAAACCTAAATTTTCTTTGGTGGAAAATATAGAGCCATTAAATATAATTAAGGTTCACTTGTGGGGACTATACATCTTTGAAGCCAGGTTGACAGTTTGCATGTGGAAAAAGGATAGCATTCAATTGGCTACTGATAGATAACTGAATGCATTTCCCAGTGATAAGGGAAATTTTTATTCTTCTGTGGCCTATGTTCATACAGCACTAGTCAAAAAATCTTAGGAAGCAGAAGTCCAGCCCACATGCACAACACATAACAAGCTAAATCCCTAGTAAGAAATGGGCTCCTACTATTGCACTCATTTTTTACTGTATGGATATCTCCTGCTGGTATCATTATTTAAGAATATGAAATACTACTTTCTTTGACTTTTTCTGTAATTTTGCCTACTGTTTCATCTCATATTTGGGATTTCAATAAACTTTTTTACCTAGTGACAATTCAAATTTGTAATTTAAAAAAATTCTTCTCAACATGATTTTGTATTATACAAGTATTTATAATTCTTTGCATGTTACCTATAAACCCTCATCACCTTTTGGTGTATAGAAAATAGTCTGGATGTAGGAATATTTTGAACTCTTCTTTATTACAGATGTAGGAGTGGATCTCCATGCATTGGGGTACTATATGTGATATTTAATCTCAACAGTCAATTTGAGCTCTAGAATTGTCTAAAAGATTAGCCACTGGACATGCCTTTTGGAATTATTTTGATTAGATTAATATAGGTAGGAATACTTACTTGCACAATGTAGGTGGTGCCATTACTTAGGCATAAGGTATATTAAAAAAAAAGAAAGTGAGCTGAGAACAAGTGTTCACATCTCTCTGCTTCCTTACTGTGGTTGTGCTATGACCAATAATCCCACATGCCCAATACCTTGACTTCTCCACTATGATGTATGAAACCTTTGCACTGTGAGTCAAGCTAGATCTTTTATCCCTTAAGTCATGTTTAACAGGCTGTTTTATCATAGCAACAGGAAGAGTAACTATAGTACCATTCAAAAGGTTTGAGTATCTTTCCTACTCTCCTTTTGCATTAATGCTATTGCTTCTAAGAAACATAAAACACTCTCTTTTCTTCTGATGCTATTATGTTGATGTTTGTGAGAGAATGTTTAAAATGTCAATTCACTATTCCTGAATAATGTTGAGTCATATTAATTCCCCTGAGCTGATTAATAATCACATTTACAACAGAATTACTGCCTTAACACTGAGAAAATAATGGCAAACCCTGATATATAAAGTTTGATTTTGAGCAACAAGTGTAGTTGACTACCAGTCTTCATGTCCACACTTCAAACCTAAGAATCCAAATCAAGACATTATCTTTTTAAAGATTATAAATGGTGTAATTCATAAAATTAACACTAAAAAAATGCCATCATTGGCATACAAATTATTTATTAATCATGCCAAGGGCAGAATTTTGTAGTAAGTGATGGCAACATTTTCTTACTTAAATGTTGCTTTTAAGTTAGTATGTCTTCTGCCAATGTGAGCACAGTTTCCTTAAAATTAGAAAATTAAGGTACAAAAGCTTTATAACTGAGTGATTAGGGTATTCACTCATTTACTCATTCACTCACTCATCCATTCAATGAAAATATTCCTGGAGCTCCTTCTCCAACATCATAGTCTAGACTCTGAGGACATAGCTGTGAGCAGAGTTCCCTCCCTCATTCAAGCTTATCAAAACTATGAGATTTATTTTTGTTTTGATTTTTGAGACAGGGTTTCTCTGAGCATCTCAGGCTATTCTAAAAACTCACTATGTAGACCAGGTTAGCCTTGAACTCACAAAGATATGCTTGTCTCTGCCTTCTGAGTGCTGGGATTAAAGCTATACTCCACCATTCCTGGTCCATGACACATTTTTATATAGATATAACTTTAAAAATGAACTACAGATGTCCTAGGGAGACATTTCTGTTTGTAAGATGCTTGCTATAAAAATATGAAGACATGAATTTAATCTTCAGAACACATAAAAAAATCAGAGCATGATGGTACCTGTTTGTAATCCCAGATCCAGGGAGCCAGGGAAAGGAGGATTCCTAGCCACCCAACACAGATTACTTAGACAGTTCCAGATTACTAAGAAGTTCTGCCTCAGAAAACAAAACAAACAAATAAAACATTCAAGATGGAGAGCTACCAAGGAACAAAGACTATGATTGCTCTCTGGTTTCCATATGCACACACATGAATATTAACACACACAGATATGTATATGCACACATACACACAAGCATGTACATGCACATGCATATTCACAAAAGAAAGAGAAAATGAACTGCTGCTATCACAGATCATAACATACTCAGAAGAGATTCCCACTGAAGCCATAGTGAGGGCAAAGTCACAAATATCTACTTTTTTTCTAACAATATGGAATAACACACTTCTGTCCAAATTGCCCTGGTGGGTCTATAGTACCTGGACCAACTGACTTATGAATGCTATGAATTATTCAATGTTTCAAGAAGAAAATGATTTCTCTTTGGAAAAATATGTCATCAAAATATGTGAAAGCAACATTCATTAATAGTCACAAAATGTAGTCATGACTACTTGATTAACTAAAACCATAGAGAACTGTGCTTTTTTTATGTGAGACTGTCCCCCAAACCAGGAATTTTGATTGTGTAGAGGTAAAATTTTCAATGAGAGAGATATATTGCATGAATTCTATTTAGTATTATAATAAAACCCAGATCCAAATAAAGTGGGGTTATGGTATGTTATAAACATTTGTCCCTCCTACTGGTTTAATTAAAAGCTTATTAGCCAGAGGCAGACAGGAAGTGTGAGTGGGGTTACCAGACTAAGGAAACTTTGGGAACATCTCAGAGCAGGCAATGGCACCACAAAGATGCCAGTAGACACAGAGGAAAGAAGTTGAAATGCTACTGAGAAAAGGTACCAAGCCACATGGCTAGACAAAAATCATGGGTTGAGTTAAGATGGAGTTAGCAAGTAATATGCCTGGTCCCTAGGTTAATCACTGTAAAAATAATATAGCATCTGTGTGTTTCTGTGGAACTGCTAGACTGCCAGTTTCTCACCCAGCAAACTCCTCAGACTGAATGGGGTAGGTACTATCCCTCAGTTCTCAGACTGACTGGGGACAAAAGCAAAAAGGAAAACATCTGTCTTCTACCCTATCTTTCTTTTCCCACCCAGCTATTTCAGTTCCTGGGTCAACTTCCCTAGTGCTAGGATTAAAAGTGGGTGCCACCACCATCTGGCTCTGTTTAGCCTTGTACTCACAGAGATTTAGCTGGATCTCTGCCTCCCAAGTGAAGGGATTAAAGTTGTTTGTCTCCATTCCCTGACCTTTATAGCTTGGCTGTGTGGGTGGCTCTGTCCTCTGAAATTCCAGACTATTTTTTAATTAAATATGCAATATATCACCACAAAGACATAAACAGTTGTTAGAATATGGTAACATGGCTTTAGTAATTATTTGTGATTATGTAGCTGGTAGTCAGCATTCAGACCTTCATACATGATACATTCATAAGTATTTAAAATTAAACTGGCTATTATTTATTTCATTATATACTACAGTGAGGAATTCTACATACTTTGTGCTTCTACGGTGTGAAGTACATTTGGGTTCTTAAAGGAAGGTCAGATTTTGTGTCATGGAATTATATCCATTAAACAGAAGTTTCTAGTTCCAGGCACTAATTTCTAAGTGGTTTTCCACTGCACAAACCTGAGAAATACATTAGGTCTATGAGATTTGTTTTCTCAGAAAAAGAATTCAAGAAACCCAGGTTTGTTGCAGAATATTTGATCACACTGTAAAACCCAAGACTGTATCAATAAAATCAACCTTGTATCAGGCTGAGAACAATATTGAATGGCAATATTAAGAACATTCACAGATCATTTAGGTTGTGCATAAGCAGGGTATAAATCTGTTGGCCTTTCAAAGGTACTTTACAGCCTTACCTTTATAATGGTTAACTAGCAAAGGTGGAACAATGGCCTTTGACATAAGAAAAATTTCAGGTACCAGAATAGATGGTACAGAATCAGCTAAATGTTTGACATACTGAAGAATTGGCCAGTCCATGTAATACTCCTATATTTGTTATTAAGAAGGAAATATGGAAAATTGAGAATATTAACAGATCTGAGAGCCATAAAGAAGGTGATTCAGCCAATGGGCTCTTAATGGCCTGAAATTCCCTTGACTTCTTTATTAACTAAAGGATGTTCTATCATAGTGACAGAGTTAAAATATTGGTTTTTTTTTTACTGTAACTTTAACGGAAACAGGTAGAGAAAAATTGGCCTTCCCAGTGTCTTTTAGAAATTTGGTCTGCTTGTGGTCCCAATGCAATTAATATTTAAAGCTAGATTTAGAGTTGAAGTTTGGTTCTCTTTTTGAAACCCACATGTATTGTTAAAGAAAATTCAAAATCTCTGTCTCAAACCTGTTAAGAGATAGCATAGGAAAGTTCTTCCACAAAATAATGCTAAACAGCACCATATTGTGATAATATTTTGTACAACAGCCATTAGAACTAATTTATAAAAAATTTCTTCTAACTGTAACAGCATTATATGGATAATATTTTACTGGTTGATTCAGATACAGACATCTTAGAAAAAAATGTTTGATAAAGTAAAGAGAATTTGCCTTGTTAGGGATTACAAATTGTTCCTGAAAAAATACGAAGAGGAAATCCTGTTAATTATTTAGGATATAAGATCACGCAACAGAAAATTAAACCACAGAAACCACAAATTAGGAGAGATTATAGACAATAATTTTTAAAATTAATGAGAGATATTAACTGGCTATTTCACTACTCAAAAGCTAAGTAACTTATTTCAAACATTGTAAAGTTAGAAGAACTTAAACAGTCCAAGAATATTATCAGCTGATGGTGAAAGAGAATTGACTCTGGGAATAAATTACAGGATGTACATGTGGATCACTTAGACCCACAATTTGATTGTGATCTGATTTCTTTACCTTTTACATATTATCCTAGGAATTATTTTTCAGAGAGAAGGTAATATCTTAGAATAAATATTTTCACCACACATAGTAACAAATTAAAGACTTATGTAGAAATAGTTTATGAATTGATTCTGAAAGGAAAATAAAGGCTTTGTCAATTAGCAAAAAAAGACCCAACAAAATAATGCTACCATTAATAATTATTATGGACAAAAAAGTGAACACTGGCAAAGAACCGGAAGTAATTTCTTGAAGGAGATTACCAATGAATATCCCCAAAGCAAAAGACTTAAGTATTTTTTTAAAAAACTAATTGGATTCTCTCTCATGTAATAAAAGAAACACAAGTTTCTGGAGCACCTACATTCTATACTGATACAAATAAATAAGACAATACAGGCAAGCCAAGGAAATTATAAGAAAATGTCCTACTTGTTCTTTGTATAATTAAACTCCATTACCTGCAAGTAGTAATCCAAAAGGTACTCAAAAATATAAAACTTGGCAAATGAATATGTTTCATTTTGCAGTTTGGAAAATTAAAATATGTATAACATACGAAATACACATATTCAAGATCTTAATAGGCAACTGCTTTAAGATCTGAAAAAGTTGATTCTGTAATTATATACACTTATTAGAAGTTATGATTATTATATGGGTAACTGTAAAAATTAATACTGGCAATGCTATTTTACAAATTCTATTTAGTATTATAATAGAACCACAGAGCCAGATATTGGGAGGGGGGAAACGGAAATATCAGTGAGACAGACAATAAACAATAGCCAATTCTCACCATCTCCTCAAGCTTACCAGAGAAGTTCGTTTCTCAGACTGGCTGGGTGAGTCAGCAAAAAGGGCTGACCTTCTGCCTTTTCCTCTGTCTTTTCCTGCCCAGCTAATTTACATCCTCATTCAACATTCTTAGAAGATTAAAGGTAGGTGTCATCACCACTTGGGCCTGGCTTTGTTTCACCTTGAGCTCACATATATTTTCTGGAATTTAAGTGTTGGGACTAAAGGTGTGGGTGACTACTCCCTGAAGTTTGTGGCTTGGCTCTGTCCTTGAATATTTCATGCTATTGTTATTGAATATACCACCACACAATGCTTGAGAATATGTCTCTAGTAAAATGAAACAGTATTTTTACATACTGCAACATAAAGCATAATAAACCACATAAGCAGTTTAGAAAGATATAATTGTACTTTAAAAGATATGCTTAATAAACAGAAAGGGATAATAAAGACCCCCCAAAGATAGATTACACAATAATTTTTTGATCTTTTTTTTTTAATGTCCAAGAAAACAACAACAGCAACAGAGAAACATTGGAGAGTAGAAAAAGAACTGCTGAATTAAATCAGCCTGTATAAATTTAAAGACATGTTCACCTGAACATGTAAACCAGAATATGTTTTATATTAGGGAAGTGATTTTGCTTTTGATCCATAGAAGAAGAAAAACTATGGATGCTATCAGGATTGATAAAGATAGATTTGAACAAGAAAGACCCATTCACCAAACATCTTGGTTATCCAGTCCAAACAAACTTATGAGACAAACAAATGCCTTTCCTTTAATCAGGCATATAAAAAAAGAACTCAGAACTCTCCAGGGTTGAGGCAGGATTTTATTTTTGTCTTTCTAGGAGAATAAAAGCATTGAACTAAGGAATCTAGAGGCCACTGGACAAATGAGACATGAGAAGGGGAAGGAAAAGAAGAAGAAATGATTAAGAGAAAATATCTCAAAAAAAAGTGCCAACAGGGTAGAATTTCTTAAATCTTCCCAAATGCTTGTTTTTGATGCTCTATACATACATAAAAAGCAAATGGTCTGCTTGTGGTCCCAATGCAATTAATATTTAAAGCTAGATTTAAAGTTGAAGCTTGGTTCTCTTTTTGAAACCCAGTTTTATTGTTAAAGAAAATTCAAAATCTCTGTCTCATGCCCGAAAAGTCACCTAGTATAGAAGAGAAGAAAATCAAGATCAAGAAACTATTCTTTAGCCAGCAATATCGTAATTCTTTGGTTTTATTTTGATTCTTTAAACTTTTCTTAAGATGTCCATATCTCAAAATATGTGAGATCATCATATATAGATATGCATATATGTATCTAAAATAAATATATACATATGTATATATGTAAGCAATTATACTATATATTATTATATAGTTGTATACATATATAAACTTTCATTATACATGTATACATATATATACTTTCATTATACATGTATACATATATATAAACTTTCTGTCAAGATATTACTAGTAATATAGAGTACCAATTAATTTTAGAAATAAGCTTCATCTAGCTTGTCATTTTTGGGTTTGAGTCTGAAGCAGGTAATTAAGAACTAAGTTCATGTATTCTAGATGCACTTAATAGACTGTAATCATCTAAACTTTCAAAGATCTGTTGAATATGACATTTAAAATGTTTTAAGTTTTCTGCAGCAAATTGTGATCATTCCTAACAGTGACCTTTTAGGTCTTCAAAGAGATGGTGGGGCCCTGCAATAAGAAATTCACCTGGACCATGGTAACATCATTAAGCTGACAAAATTTACCTCAAAATCAGTTTCAGACTACAAACTGTTCAGGAAAACTTCCAAGATGCTAGCTGAGATGCTCCAGCGTCACAGACTACTCAAGCCAGGCTTCAGATAAGTTCTGTACTTTCCCTTCATACAGAGACTGGATAAAAAATGATATAGCTAGATCTTCCAGGACTTGACCATAATTCCAATATTCTCAGAGTTCCCTAAAGATGTCATCACCACCAGACAACAGGAAGCAGTTATCTAGAGAACATAGTGCCCACATTCTCAAATAGAAGGATAGGTGATTTTTGGTCATGTGGTAGGTTATAGATGTTTGTCATTGTTTAGGGGAATTAAGTGCAAATTGTTATTGGTCATGGTCAGGAAGGAAACTAAACAAAGGTGGTTGGATTAACAAATTTCTTCTTTTTTATTCTTTCCTCTAATCTTCTTTCTTTTCTATATAGTGTTAAAAATAGGGATGAGGGATGAAAAGAAAGAAAAAGGGGATAGAAGAGTGATAAGATAAAAGGATAGATTATTAAATTTACAAAAAGGAACTACTAGCCTCAAATATTTTACATTGGTATGTTTTTATGTATACGGATACAAACCTAATATCATTTGTGTTGTAACATACTGTATAAAGGTTTCTACTCTTATTTAAAGTATTGTTTCCACGCAGTTTATTTAAAAACATAATGTAAAGTTCTAGTCCTTTATTATAAACTGTTTAGGATAATTAATAAATGCAGGTTAGTAGTTAATTGTCTATAACAAACATATAGTCATGTTATATATGTTTTGAAGGTTAAATAGATATACTTTAGATAAATAGATGGTCTTCAAACACTTCATGGATTACAAAATGTGACATTTTAAATGTCTTAATAACATACAGCTTTTCATGACAGTGAAATAAGTCTGCTCTTGACTATACCAATCCACTTCAGAGAAGATGGTGCCATCTAAGAATCTCTATATAGAGTTTGTCTTCAATGTGGGAAAGCTAGCCACTGGGTTAGAAATTTCTTTTGCCTTAATTCCTGAGTGTATGCTGCCTAAATAAGGCAAGCAGAACACAAAGGAAGGCAACTGCTAGACTTTTCCAAGACAAGGTAAAACAGTCCTTCAAAATTTGTACTTCACGAAAGTCTATCAGATATTCTAAATGTATAGGCTAAAGATGAATGCTCCAATGTTGCAGAGTAACCTTGGGTGACTGTCCAGGAAGCTAGCTGTAGCTGTTATTTATATAGTTTTGAAAGCTGCTTGTTCTGCACTTGCTGTTACTGAGGTAATATTTTATCCTTCTCAGGTCTCTGATGGGATAGAAGAATAGATAGTTACAGTTTCAATGTTTTCTTTGTTACCAAATTCCAAGAATAAATTCACAAAAGAGATGTTAATCAGAAACATAAAGCTGAAGTTGTTTACCTAGAAAAATGTTTTAATAGCATATTTTTTAGGCTAGTAATACAAATTATGAAGGGAAAGTGGTATAAACCTTTAGACTCATCAATATAGAATAGGTAATAGTGTACTTTCTTTAAATTTGCCAAATACAAATGGACTGAACATTGTGAATGTAATTCTCACCTAAAAATTACATATAGTTTTACTATGTTAAAAAACTTTTCCTTGTTATTTAGACAAAAGAGGGAAATGTAGCAGGATAGTTGATCATACTGTGTCCTGTCTCCCAAGACTGTGTTAATAAAATCAATCTTGGAATGGGGTAAAGTCAACAACTAGTTTATAGTAATTAGCCATAGAGAATATGGAGACACCAGAAAGACGGATAGGGAATAGCACAGTAAAGAGTAGGGAGGAACATGAAGTTTTTGGTCTTTTTGATTAGGGACAGCTGAAAAGATATTATTTTTCTGGGCTTCTGGCCAAAGCAGAAGGTCATCTGATTGCTTCGCAGCCTCTAAGCTAGCAGGTTTTTACCCCAACATCTGACTCACAAGTCTTTATTGGTAAGTAAAACAATAGAGACTTAAATAAAAATTACATTTGGCAGCAGCAGCCAAGTCAGTATCAGAGACCAAAAATCCTACCAATCTATGACTTGAGTAGTGGGGCTCCGACTGTAGAGCCATGGAACTGCAGAAGGTAATTGAAATAAGAGTAGATTTATGTGTAGCCACTAAACCAACAGAAAAAATAAGAGATTTAACATTATCAACACTCACAGTAAAACATGAAGTTCAAGTATTAGCAGTAGATGCTTTCTAAGATAAATGCACTGGTGGGCTACCAAACTCTTGTCTTTATTTTTTACACCCTTGTCTATCATTTTTATGTTCTTGTAGAAAGGAAATATTGGTGGGATAACTTAAAAAGAGAGAAAAACTCCATGTATATAGTTTCAAAGATAATATTTGGGGTAGAGTTATAATTTAGTGCTTCAGAAACTCTGAGTTGCAAATATTCACTTTCCATCCTAATTTTCTCATAGCTTTGAGGTTTGATGTACTTTTGCATTTTGATAGTTTGGTGCTGTCCCTACCTTTTGGTGTCTTCAAGCATATATAAAATCCTAATATCTTTATATTCTGTTTTTATACTGTAAGACTCTTAGTGACTCCTACAGTGTGCAGTTGAAATGGGCTGAGTTTGTATATCTATGAAAATGTCTTTCAGAAAAAAATGTAAGCAAATGTTTATTTATTATAAGTTAATCTGAGTGCCCCGACCATTTCCAACAACTAGAAATAGGAAATACAAATTAATAGATCTGCTGAAAAGACTCAGTTTACAAAATATATAACTTAACATTGAGCTATTTGTCAAAAGTTTAAAAAGTATTTCATTATTTTAATTTACATGTATGTATCTTTATGGTCATGTACATGTGAGTAGAGCTGCCAAAAAAGGCAAGAAGAGGGCATTAAATCCTCTGGAGCTGGAGTATAGGTAGCTGTATGCTTTCCAATATCGGGGCTTGGAGTAGAACTTGGATCCTGTGCAAGAGAAGTATGCAATCTTAACCACTGGGGAATCTTTCCAGAATCCATGATCTCTTAAGTATGGAAAAATTCCCTGTAAGAATAAGTGTCACAAAATGGATTTAGATTGTTCATCTGACGATTACAAAAAAAAGAGAAATATGTATAAAATTGAGAATGTAGACAGAAGATGACACACTTTGATGATAAATATAAGGTGGGATTGTCATCAAGTTGGCTCTTTGAGTTCTCAAAATCTGATGACCTCAACATCAATCTCTCTGTACCAGTCACTACAGAAATATAGAAGCATGATGGATATCAGGAGAATGAAGGCAAATGTAGGAATCCAACCCTCCCACAAAGTTTGCAAGGACCACTGGCCAGCAGTACTGCAGAAGTTGAGGTCTTAGATCTTCTGTTGGATAAAATAAAAATAAAGATAGGCTTACTTTGAAAGAAATGGGAAAACAGATGTCCAAAAGATGAAAAATGATTGAATTCTGAATATTAAAGTCTATAGCAATGGCATACTTTTTTTTTTAGCAGGATTACATATTGGTAAGTGGGCAATTTAGAGAGAAAGAAGATGAAGAATATTAACAGAAATACTGTATTCTAAAAGTTAAGTGATCTACCAGAAATACCAAAAATACTGATATAAACAAAAGACGTGATAAGCTGTAGAAAAATATGATAAGTAAAATAATGATAATGACAGCATTATTCTAATAATTATAACCCACTATATAAATACCATGTTTTAGTCTTTTCTTCATCATAGACTAACCAATGGCAGCCAACAACTTGTAGCGGTCATATATAAAACCAGCAGAGAGATTATTCTAGAAAGATGATAGAGAACGAAGGACCAAGACTGTCTGCTACCCAGACATTAAACCCCAGTGTCTACCAAAGGCTTGCTATTTCCAATGGAAAAGTCTTAGATGACATGTGATCAATTTCTGACAAGTTCAGCTCTCAACAGCAGTAGTGATCATCTTCATGTTTAAACCTCATGGTTGCAGCCCAGTATGTTTCCAGAACAATGTTTAATTCTGATGTATTGAAAGAGTATAAGAGTTCACAGGATAGACTTTGTCCTCTAGATAGCAGCACCTGTATCCTATCAATGCTAGTATGAAATTAGTTTCAAATGTCATCTTGCTAGAATTATAATCCACTGAGCAAACGGCCTCAGTTGAGACGTTGGCTTCACTGACTTAATTAATATAGAAAAACCCACAAAAATGTGGACAGCACCTTTGACAGCAGCCCTGAGTTTTAAAGGGAGCATGGAGGAAGGAACGTTATTTGACTTTTGCTTCTTGGCCTCCCCTGTTGCCACCAAGTTGACTAAATAAAAATAACTAAAGACATTTCCATGATGCAAATAACCAGGGGTTGATTCCAGCTATATTTTCTAGTATTCTTTGTGGCAATGAGGCTGCTATTTCTCCAAGGGAATATATGCCAAAAATGCCATTTTCAAACTTTGCTCATAATGACTGTCATGGTTAATACTAACCGACTTGACAGGATATTGAACCCTATAGCAGACAAACCTGAGCAGGTATGAGAGGAAACTTATAGATTGTGTTAACTGAGGTGGAGCGATCCCCCTTGAGTGAGTCTTCATTATCCTATGGGCTTGGGGCCTGGCTGAATAAAATGAGCTGAGTGGTGGTATCCATCTCTTTCTGCTTCCTGAGTGTGGCCAGCTGTCTGAAGCTCCTGCTGTTGACTGACATGATAGACTGTACCCTTGAACTGTCGCCAAAATAACCCAGTCCTTCCCTCCTTAAGTGGCCCTGTCAGATAGTTTGTCAACCCAAAAAGAAAAATGAATACTATGACTTTCCACAAGCAAGGTTGCATTTGCATCACATTTTTTCCAGTCACTGGCAACACCCCAGGGAGAGATCCACAGCATGGGGAAGATTGGTTTTCTGAATCTTTCACTGGCCAGAAATATCTGAGAAAAATGTACTGTTACTGGGTTATACAGTGAGATACCAGGGTATGATTTACTAGTCCAGTCGAGGTGATGTACCAAGAAAAGAACAGCCCCATGATTAATATTACCAATTCCAGCATGATAGGAATCATACACTTGAGCCTCAGCATCCCAACTCACTCCACCTCCATTCCACATCTGTTCACCCCGCCCAACAAATAAGCTCACTAACATAGCTTGAAGATGTTGTTGGCTTCAGCTGACATTACATACGGAGCCCATAGTCTCATGCAGATGGCCTCTCAGAATCCCCGTTGCCACTCCACAGGTCACCAAAGGAGCCAGGCATGAAGATATATTTTCAACTTCTGCATCCCTACGTCCTTCTTTTATAAGTCCCTGCAGAGGGGAAGCTAAATGACCCAGCTCTGTCTCCATGAAAGCACGTATGACTCACATGCTACTTAGTATTCACAGGCCATCCTTCCTCCTCCCAGCAAGACACACTTAACCAAATGACCTCATTCATCTTCACAGGAGTCAGGAGCCTTGATTTTTTTTTTGAGGCAAAACAACCACAAATGCTGTTCCTCCTGTTTCATAGATCAAGACACTAAGGGAGAAAACACAAAAGCTATACATGGGCATCAATGAAAATGGCTGACTTCATAAAAAGGCAAAACTTCTGATCCTCTAAAGCTATCACACAGTAGAGCCAGGCATTTTGGGCTAATAACTGTACGAAAATAGTTGCCAAGGTGCCACTGTGATGGCTCAGTGGGTAAAGGAGTTGGCCACCAAGCGATGACATGAGTTCAATACCTGGAAGCCATGTGATAGGAGAGAAATGACTCCTGCCAACTGTGCTTGGACTTCCCCAAATGTCACGGCATGTAAATACGCACTCACACACATACACAAAGACAAAAGAAATAAAGATAAAATGAAGCTGGAAGTTAGCAGTGTTAAAAGTAGACTTGTACAGCATACATGTGTGCACACACTCCAGTCTCACCTATAAATCTTAAGCTTCTCTTGAAAAATCCCAAGAGAAAGTCCCAGACTATCTTCCTGAGGCTCCAGGACACCTTGAGATTGTAAACAGAATGTCAGGTCCCCTCCTGGTGGGTCCACAACCTCTGAATTAATATGTTTACCTGCTTCCTTTGTGGGTAGATACTAATGGTGATATAGGTGGCTGTGTCTCTATTCTTTCTGTGTATTACTAAAGAAGCAAGAAATCTAGATTCTTTATTCATCAGACTCCTTTTTCACTACACAATGGTTTTATCATTTATAAAATGCATTGGAAATGAAAACTATGGTTACATGGCACCATCTGTCAATCTTTCCCACCTCTTCGTAAAAGTAAGCATAGAAAATAGCAGGTTTCACGACAGCATCTTCATACACAGCTGGTTCTCAATGATCACTTCCTCTGCTCCCATTCTTCATGTGCCCACATCTTTCTTTCCTACTAGTTCCTTCCTACTTTCATGCTTCAAGTATTCTCTACTCTGACAGTCATCAAGGCTTCTATTCTGGAGATGGAGTGATGGCTCAGCAGTTGAGGAGACTTGTTCTTCTAGAGGACCTAGTCTGGTTCCCACCATTACATCAGGTGGTTCACAACCACCTGTAACTGCAACTCCAGAGCACTAATAGATATTTATGCAAATTATTTAGATGTATCTGGATACATACACACACATTTTTTTCTCTATAATTTTTTAGAAAGTTTCATGACCTATAAGCTCACCCCCATACGAACATATATAAGTGTATAAAAATCAAAATAGGATTAACATATTAAATAAACCATTGTATTTGTTTATCTAGGTCTAGGATACTTCATTTAGTACAATAATTTTTAGTTCTATCCATTTTGTTGCTAATATCAAGTTTTATTTTTTTCTTTTTTGCATCTAAAAATAAAACCATTGTGTTTATATACCATATTGTTCTTATCCATTCATCTGCTGGTGAACACTTAGGATATTTCCATGATTTAATTATTGTGAATAATGCAGCAGTTGACATCTGAGTGCTGGTATCCTGATGGTTGGACTTGGAGATCTGTGTATACCATATCCTTTCAACCTTGCATCTATAGTAACAAAGTGAGTGGGTTAGAGGTGGTAGCTTCATAGTCCCTGTAAACTGAGTCACTGTTGTAGTGGGATTATGTTGTTGCATTGTAAATAATTGTCACACCTACTGGTTTAATAGAAATAATGCTGATTGCCTGAAGGCAGACAAGAAGTACTGGTGGGGCTACCAGACTAAGAAAACTCTAGGAAGAGAAAGAACAGAACAGAGATGCCACAGAGAAGCCAGAGAGACATCATGATGAGATGCAAAGAAGTTGAAATGCTGCTATGAGAAATGGTATCAAGTCCCATGGCTGAACAGATGGGTTAATTTAAGAGCAATAGCTAGCTAGCAATATGCCTGGGCTCCAGGTCAATCAGCAAGCAGAGTGTTACTAATACAAGCATCTGTGTGATTATTTGGGCCTAAGCATCAGTGGGGTTGAGAGCAGGTTCAAACCTCTGGGCTAGGCCCGAAAAGTCCGGGCCAGACACATACTACACATTGTCAAGTGATTGAATAGATGTAAGCAAGACAAAGTTTGCAGAGATGTAGAAAAGAGGGCTTGAGGAAACACACCTTCAAAGTGAAATGACTTTTATTTTATGCAAAGTACTTGATTTTCCCAAGCATCACATTGTTACCAAGAAATTTGATTCTTGGAAAATCAAGAGATAATATGGTGGCAAGATGATACTCAGATATGATGCTATAGAATCTATAATATTAACAATGGCTGACAGACAGCTGAGGGTTCTATTTGGTGAGGGGAATGTCCCTTATGATATTGACTAATACCACAATGAACATGGTATTGCCACAGGCAGGTGATTATGTTAACTAAGGCTCAAACACAAGGATCATTATTATCTTGAATCCAGAGGCATGCCTTCTGGTTGGAATGCGCTGGTTAGAATACTTCAGTCAGAAGTAAACAAAATTACACCTGAAATGTCAGTATATCTGGTGTTGAGTAACTAGTGAAGTTTCAGAGATGTTTACACTGACCGTGTATATTTTGACTTTTTTGGTGTAGTGAATAGTTTTTTACTACACCTGATATTTAGACCAGTGTCTCAAATAAACTGTCTAGTGGCTTGCTCCCAAATGATCACATAAAGTGTTATACTAATTTTCTGTTGTTTGGCCTATGGCTTAGGCTAATTGTTAGTTTTTGTATCTTAACCTGTTTTTATTAATTTGTCTTGTAATATGGCCCATGGCTTACCTGAGTTTTTTAATACATTGTTTTTTGGGCAGCTGAATTGCATCTCTCTTGACCCTGCCCCCCCCCCCCCCCCCCTGTATCTATGCTTGGATTTCCTGCTTGCTTCTAAGGTGGGTTGCCATAGGCCAAAATAATTCTTTTATTATCCAATGGTATTCACAGCATACACAAAGACATCCCATATCATTTGTGTGTGTGTGTGTGTGTGTGTGTGTGTTATGCTGAGAGAAGCATTTCAAAGGTTAGAAAACAACTCTCAAGAGTTGATTCTCTTCTACCATGTGGGTCCCAGGAATCAAACTCAGGTCGTCAGATTTGGCAGCAAACACCTTTAACCACTGAGTCATCTTTCTGGCCCCAGTATTTGACTTTAAACAGCACTCTCATCTTCAGTGATGATGATGTTGTTGATAATGATGATACAGAAGGAAAAATGATATAACTATAGCTTATCTTTTGTGGTTACCTGAGTAAAAGTTTCCACTCAATGACTATAATCCTCAGACATGCCATGTTTTAAAGAGTTTATTGGAGATATTTTTGGTAATGAGCAGCAGATCTGGAATTAAACTGATGGGTATTGATCCAAGGCTCTGCCTCCCTGCCCCCTCACAAAGACTTCTAGTCTAATCTCAACAATTGAAGTCATTCTTCACAAAAGCTTTTTATTTTATTTCCCCAATAACGACTCATTTTGAACCAATAGCCCAGACATGTGTCTTCTTTGTAATCTAGCCCTTCATATGAAACTTGATAACACTGCGTGGTTTTTGTTCTACATTCTCATAGACAGAAAACTTGTTAACTTCTCCTTTTCTTACTACAAGACACTTTCCTAAACTTGTACGTGTTGGGTCAAAGAGACAGAAACAAACATTGGGCTTTAGAGGTCTGGCTTACGTCTCTGAGAGTAGAAAAGTAAAACTGGTGAAGTTTTCATTTCCTTAGAGTGTGGGAATCCACAGCAAAGCATGTAGTTTTCAGACTTCCCAGTTAAAAGACAGCGCTCCCAAAATACTAGACATCTGAGGAACAAATTTTAAAGTTTTGCCTGCTCAAAGACCTGTAACATTTTACTTTTTGCTGTTAGCTGATATAAATACTTCCAAAAAGAACTTTCTTGTGAAAAATTTACATATGTCTCTTAGACTGTTATGGAAGCTGTAAGAAGCTGAAACAGCCTTTGAACTAGCCCTTTTCAGAATTCATTGCGGTCAACTACTTATAAAGTCACCAGCAGAAGCATATAGAAATGGTTTGTGGCAAATATTAAATTTTTGTAGACACAGACATAGTAAATAATATATTGATTTTCTTATTGAATCTTTGTGTGTATCTGGGTTTTTATTCTGGATAACATCATGTTGATATTTAGATAACTGCTTTTTTATGAATTTGGGGCTATCATTTTATTTCATTTTCCATCTCCCTACACAATTACAAATGTTTGGGGAATATTTAGAGCCTTAGGTTAGACTCATTTATTCACACGAGAATTATTTACAACTTCAATAATAGTTGAAATTTGCTCAGGCATGTGGATTTTAGCATTTTTAAATTATTTGGAATCAAATGTATCCTGTGGTCATCAGCATCATCATGGTGATGATGGAAGGCCAACACTTTGGAGGGGGGTGGCTGCAAGTCTGACTTCATCCTGATCATAGAGATCATAGAGATTTCAAAGTCTAGCAGGGAAACCTTGTTTCAAACGACAATAATAACAAAAACAAACAAACAAAACTGTGTGTGACAGCTATGGTCTCTGGAATTTTGTGGTCAGTAATCATTCAACCAGAAAGAGAATATAGTTACATGTTTGCACACATTTGTGTCTGTGTGAGCAGCAGTAGGTTAAAGTATTTGAGTTAACTTAAAAAAGAAAGTAGATTAAAACAATGGCAGTCACTTGCAAAAAAGCTAAATGGGCAATAAGGGAAGTTTCTTCTTTCCCATGTCTCCAATGTTATGATAAAGGTAGAAGGGCATACTTGGGGCTAAGTAGATGAGTTCCTACTTAGCTGTTAGCTACCAAGTAACACTAAGCCATCACAACAAAGCAAATACTGCTCTAGCATTGGGGGAGGGGGGAATATATGTCGGAAGATGCCACTCTTTCAAATTGGGCACAAGGTTACTATTTCATGGTTACATAAAAACTAAAAGAAAAAAATTAAAAACTGCATTATACATGCTTGTGTTCTTCATTCAGAAAGATATAGAAATGACTTTTTAAAACCCAATTTCTGAATATACCTGTGCCAAATACGGGCAACCCTTTACTTCAAATTTATTGTGCTCAAATGTGCCATTTTCTTTTGTGTAAAGCAGCTAGCCACAGTTACCACCTTAGTGTACAGCCAACCAATTAATGAGATAGATTTCTTTAGAAGGTGTACTGCAAGTTGTCACTGTGATGATGAACTTTATCAACTTGACATCTAGAATTATCTGGGAGAAGAGGTTCAAGCAGCAATTAACTACATTGGATTGTCCTCTGAGCATGTCTGTGTGGGAAAAGTCTTAATAAGTTCATTGAAGTAAGAAGTCCCTGCCTACTGTGGGCAGCACCATTCTCTAGGCAAGAAGCACTGAATTATGTAAAAGTTCAGAAATTACACTGAGTACAAATAAGCAAATGAGCATGCACACATTCACTTTTTCTACTCTTGGATGTGGAATGGTTTGTAACTGATTGTTACAAAATCATGCCTTGACTTCCCTACAATGATAAACTATGATTTAGAATTTTAAACCAAAATATATATTTTTATTGGAGTGTTTTATTAAGGAAATAGAAACGAAACCCATACACCCTCCAATATGTCAATTATTAAATGAATCTGCTATTCCTAAATGAGGCAACATTTGATAGTTCTCGGGCATCAGTCACCTTACTCATAGTCAATGCCTATGTAAGTTCTTCACTCAGAGCCTGTACTCTGAAATCAGAGCTCCAGGCCTGGGAGGGAGGTGTGAATCAGATGAGACTGTGACAACTGGATGGTCATGATTCTGATATATTAGTAAATATATTTTTGATTAATTTTAAAGGTGATCCCCAAAGACAACACCAAACAGGTAGGTAGTATTTACTCTGTGGCATAGAAGCATATCAGAGCAGTAAAATAAATTCATTTTTATTCTGGTGAGTAAACCAGCATTCCTAATATAACATGATATTTAATAAATCCCTGTAACGTCATTGAGGCTATTTTCCTAGTAAATAGACAGGTGGATAAATACAATGCCTTATTGAAAGTCCAGTTTTAATCAACTGAACACTTTTAGCCAATGCACCTGGAGGACAATTTTCATGTTGCTTTTTAATAACTTAAGTGGTTTCTACCCAGTAATTAAATTGTCTTCTATAATTCTATTCATCTGTCCTCTGGGCAAGTACCATGAAGATACAATACATGACTGACACTCCTTCTACTATCATGAGGCATCCTTCCCTGTCTTTAAATTGTTCATAAAGCTTCTCTTAGTATCTTACATAACACTTTTAAGATAACAGCAAATAATACCTATGAAACTAATACATTTATTTGGTCATTCAAGCAATTCAGTCATCATGCTGAGGTCACAGCATTCAAGACAGGGAAAGTTTAGGAAGGACGTGCTATAGCAGAGAGCAGAGCCTAAGGTTGGTGCTTTTGGTGTAGCTGGACAAAGTCTAAGAAGAGATGTTTGTCCCACCTTCTGGATTTGGGCTGACTCTAATTTACTTCTATCAAAATGCAGCAAATAGTATCATTGCCAAGAATAAGTTATAAAAGACCATGATTTTCATCTTCTTTGCACGTTCCAACTCCCCTCTGGCTCACACTGGTGAAACAAACTGCCCTGAGGAGAAGCTCTGTGGTAACAAACTGAAGCTTCAGTCCAATATCCTATGAGTAAGTGAATCCTGCTTCCACACATGAATGGCACTGGAAACACATCCTCCACTCTGTCTGTGCATCTCTGGGCAACACCTTGAGAGCCACATGATGAAACACCAAGAGCCTTGGGTTACAGCTTAGTGTCTGCTTCCTAACCCACAGAAGTCAGGAGATACTAGTAAACTTATAATAGTAAATAGAAAGTTACTAGGTATGGAGATAATTAGTGACACAGCAGTGCTTGTCTAATATAGAATAACAGTATCTCATTGCAAATAGAACAACTGAGCAAGTCACAGGAAGAGCCTAAAGTGAGATTAGCTGAAGGTTAGAGCTTCATCTTAATCGTGGTTAAAGGCATGCAAGCAGCCTGTACCAGGAAGGGCGGCAGGTACTCCATCTAAGACACTTCTCAGATAAGATATAATAGCACAAATAATCAATACAAGATTCACAAATATTTGAGGGGATTTCTTGTGGGTTTATTTACTTATTTTTGATATAGGCTCTTTCCCTGTAGCCCTGGCTGGCCTGTATCTTACTGTGTACAATAGGATAGCCTCAAATTTATGGAGATATATCTGCCCTTTTCTCCAAAGTGCTAGAATCAAAGGCATGTGCCCATCACACCTTACTTAAAAATAACTTAATAACTACTGATAGTTTATAACAAATGTGTGTAAATGTTAACAAAACAGTCATGACAGGATTTCTATCTATATCATAGTGTTGTTGTTATGGAATCCTCGGATTTGACATTTTTCTAAACAGTGATTTGAAATAGGTTACCCACTACTCTGAGAAGACAATGTGGGAAAACACAATCATGTGATCACTTGAGTTCTTAAAATCCTAATAAAGACCCAAGGGAGCAACTTCACTGTTTTTTTGTCAATTGATTTCCACTTCAAAGTCTCCTAGTGCAGTTAGTCATTACTGAATTTCTTCCTCTATCTAGGAGTTGACAATGAGACATCAAGACTTCTGTTATGTACTTGTCTCATGGGCAAATTCTGAAAATACAAGCTTTTAGATCTTGATGAGTCTCAGCTTCCAAAGACAGCAAGCATCCCCTCACTCAGAGGATGACAGCATTGTCTAGTGAAAAGCATCTGTCTCAGTCCCTAAGGACAACCATGTTCCAGCACAGAACAGAGAAGAGGAAAAGCCTGGACTATCCCTCCACATAGGCTTAGTCATGTTTGTATCCTTCTGGGATATATGCATGCAGAAGTTAAGCCCATGTTAGTACCCTTGTCCCAAAGGACCTCCTACTCACCCTAAATCATGGGGAGATTAAGAAATGCTTGGGGCTCCTCTCCCTTCCACCCCTCTGACACTAACCATCTGACTTACTGGGACTAGAGAAAGAAAGGAAGAGATGGACAAAAAGAGAGTGAGCACTGTGATGATGCTGGGTAAAGGGGTGATCTAGAGGATGCTCTAGAAATGATTTGACAGAGAAGAAAGAAAAGAGAAAGAGAGGGACAGCCAAAGAGACAGATTATCAAGTGAAGAATCTGCTGCATGAGGGTTAGAGATCCGATCACAAGCAGCCACACAAGGGGCTGGTGAGTGGGCATGCAAGCTAAACTACCCTTTTTACTCCCAGTGTTTAGGAACTGAAGAGTGGGAGTAAAATAAACTGTGTGGCGAGGCTAGATGAATAAGTGAGATGTGAGATCTTGCTTCAGGTGAGAGACCTGTCTCAATGTGGATAACAATAAGGCCTCTGGCCAACACAAAGGCACACACAGGGATGCATGAGTGCAGAGAGAGATGGGGGGCAGACCATGAACAGAGATTTAATCAGTATTTAAAGGTGAGTTTATTTGAAAAAGTCATTATACGAGATGTTAACTTCAGTGAAATAAAAAAACCAAACTGTCAAGTCACTGTCAGCCCTATTCTTTTTAAAACATTAATAAAACCAATATTTGAATGATTTCATTTAATTGCTACAGAAACTCCCAATGGGGTATAATTATACATGTGTACCTCCTGAGAGTCTCAACCACTGTTATTGACTTTGCTGCTTGTGTTATTGAACCTAGAATTGTGTGGTTGAAACTTTAACTGCTCTCTGCCTCTATGTCAATGCAGAAACCCTTATCAGTAAATGGATCAGGCATGCTGGCAGCATGTTCCACCAGGATTCAGAGATATTCTTCATCCAAACTGTCTATCCTACATGGAGCCAGCCAGTGATCATTTGAATGAACCGTCATTTGTGTAATTATAAAAGGAACTACATTTTAAATTTTATGTAACTGAAATTAATTTAAGCTTTAATTTCAAAAGGCATATGGCCAAGTATTTACTCTAATTGAATGACACAAATCATGGGTGAACAAAATAAGAGGCAAGGACATGATGACCCTTAAAATATAGAGATTTTCATTGCAGATATAAGGGAGAAATTAGGCAGAGGCAAGAGGCCAGGCTGAACATGGGTGCCAGACAAAAATGGACCATGAGAAGAGGGAGAGCAAGGGAGAAGCTGCCAACTAAGAGAAATGGTCTGGGCTAAGAGGCCAAGAGACCTCAGGCTAGAGACTGGTGTAGCCAAAATGCCTGGGTTATATATGGATGAGGAGTGTGGGGGGAAGCCATTGGGAGAACTGTCCCTCACTTGATATCCAACAATGGGAACACCAGGAAGGGAGTAAAGGTTATATTGTGCCAATGTGACATACCAAGGTATGACCAAGGTTGCCTAAACAGATCAGAGTGTCGCAGGGCTCTGCAGGAATTCCCAAATGTGTACAAGACAACAGTAAGTTTGTGCTATGTCACTCAAACCATTGGCTCCCTTGAAATTATCAACAACACAGAACAATGTCTGAGTGTGGTAGTGCGCCTACAACCCCAGCACTCAGGAGACTAAGGCAGAAAGATCATCTGATGAGTTCAAGACCAGTGCGGGATACATAGTGAAAATTGGTGTTAAAAAGTCAAAGGGAGTCAACAAACTAACCAAAAAAATTGGAGTAGTGCCACATGCACAGTATGTCCTCTGCATTCTAAAACACCGATGTCCCTATGGAAGTTTTTCTTAACTTGCCCTTATTTTTATATTTTAAAATATTATTTGAAATTATGTGTTGGTGTGTGTCTGTGTATAGGCTTGTGCACATGAGGATAATGCACATGAATGAAGGCCGTAAGAGGGTGTCAGATCCCCAGAGCTGGAGTCAACTTCCAGCCATGGGTGCTCAGAACAAAGCTCAGGTCCTCTGTAAGTACAATCAGTGCTTTTAACCACCGAGCTATCTCTCTAGCTCATGAAAATTAATAGTTGTCTGTTATAGCTCAGCCAGACACCTAGAATGGACTCTATGTGTAAACTTGTATGCTATCCACAAAGAACTTTCTAAAAAGAAAAAGAAGCCACCATTAGAGATGCCATAAAATTAATAGTATTAAAAATGAAAAGAGGGTTGTTTCTGTCACTGGATCAAAACTTGAAATCATTACCTTATTACAGTCTAACTAAGTTCACAGTTGACAGTACTTCTCATATAGAACCTAGCCAAGCACAGCCTACTCAATCACATATGGCAGCCTCAGAATTTATTCTTGTTTCTCATACAAAGACTCTTCTGTCCTGGGACATTCCTCGGATAGTAGCAGACACATTGGCAAAGAATGACTAAGATAGAAAAGCTAAACTTCCAGAAGGCTCAGCTCACTCAGCAGGTATTAATTTGACTGGTGGGATGGACAACATGTCCCGATTTGCTGATCCTAATCACAGGAGTGATTCGAGATTGAAGGTCTAAAGCTTCAAAGAGAGGCACATCTGGAAATTCTTAGAAGGGCCACTGCTCCCATATGCAGTGGCCTTTGTTTGCACCTCACTCCTGAGTTACTTGAACATCTATTGAGACACAGCATTGAGAAATGTAAGTACTGATGTTCTTTTCATCCGTGCCAGTTATATTAAGAGATCTGGATTTGTTACAAGTCATGGGCATAACAGACTGTTTCATTCTCATTTGGACTCTGAGATCTGAGCCACGCATGGTTAAGCACCATTTCTGTGGGGATTAGCCAACATGGCATTCATTTCCTATAAAGAGTCACATTCTCAGATGGAAATACTTTATATAAAGTAATTTGGAATTGGCATACTCATATAGGATTTTTATTTGGAAAGGGTGAATATCTGTACACATGTATATGGAGGTCACAGTTCAATCTCAGATATCATCCTTGGATGCTATTTGCCTCATCTCTGGTTTAGGTAGTTTACTTTGTTTTGAGGTAGTCTCTTACTTTGACTGTAGTTCACCAAGACAGCTAGACTAGCTGGCCAGTAAGCCTCAAAGATCTGTTTGCATATCCCTAGTACTCTGGAGATTGCATAGCCATACAAATAAATCTCTATTTTTAATGTGGGTTCTGCAGATGACAAGCACTTTAGAGACTCAGACACACACACACACACACACACAGCCTTCAGATATCATTTCTACTTAGTAAAATGTTCAGTCAGTGCCCCTGGTGGGTAGGCACAAACTCAGACTGATGGGAATATCAACAGAAGTGCCTAAGAGGAACAGCCCTTCAGGGGTGACCTCC
Source organism: Sigmodon hispidus (assembly GCA_004025045.1). Lineage (NCBI taxonomy): Eukaryota > Metazoa > Chordata > Mammalia > Rodentia > Cricetidae > Sigmodon > Sigmodon hispidus. The sequence goes on along the minus strand of PVIH01000425.1, from coordinate 150,300 downwards.
CCATCCTGAGCTTGGCAGTCAGACTTAGCTTCTGGACTCAAATTTTTGCAACTTTTGGTGCAAAAATAATTGTAATTCAGCCATATCACTGTATGTACATAGAGACAAAGTCACACAGTAGAGTCCATAAAGCAATATGCCATCCTTATTACAGGAACAGTAGAGTCCATGGGGTCATATGCTATCCTCATTACAAAAACAGAATCATTTTTAAGTTCATAGAAATCTTTAGCTGAAGATGAGAATAATGGTACATGCCTTGCATCTCAGTCCTTAGCTGGTAAGGCAGAAGAATGCTGAAAGTTTGGTGCTAGCTTGGACTACAAAGTGAATTCAATGTAGCCTGGACTACCTAGGAAGACCAGGTCTAATAACACATCAGCTAGTAAGATACAAACTGTGACTGAACCAACAAAAATAGTCAAGATGGCATTCTCCACAGTTGTCCTTTGTCGTTTTACATCATGATTTCTGGAGGCTCTTTGGGAAAGCATTTATCAAGGTTAACTTTGAGGTAAAATTGCTACATTATAAACCTCTTAGTGAGTGAATTCTTCTCTGTTTAACTCCAGTGCTAAGATTCAGGCTGATCAAGGAGAAATTATGTAAGATCAGAGATGCATTCAAAACACAAAAGCTGAAACAAGGAAGCTGGTTGCTCATGTGAGCATCCTTCAGAGGACCAAAACTTAGCATGTTTGGAACCAAGGCATTCCCAAAACATTCTATAACTAAAGAAGAAATATTAAATTATCCTAAATGGAAGTTTCTACAGAAAGAAAATGACAAGGTCTTAGTCAGCCGTCCTAGTCTCTTGGTGCTTGCTCTATCATTTGTCCATCTCTCTCTATCTATCTATCTATCTATCTATCTATCTATCTATCTATCTATCTCTATGTATGTACATATGCATGTATGTATGTACGTATGTATATCTATCTATCTGCGTGCATATGTCTGTCTCTGTCTATCTGTCTATCTCTGTGTGTGTGAGAGAGAGTTTTCACATTCCATATTAAAATCACAGAAATTTAATGTGATCATGTATCTCAGACTTCGATATTCAGAGAGACTAAGACACTACCGTGCACAGACTCTCCTATCTCTTGTTCCTCTAGTAAACTTCTCTTTCCATTTCTCCACATTCATGTGGAATGATCTGGAAAGACAGTTCATAGAGTATTCTCTTTGTGGAAAGTAATTTTTTTTCATTTTTTTCCCTTTAGGTTGCCCCAGAATACATAACTCATTCCTACAGAAGACAAGAAAGTGGGTTCTCCAGTTCACTCTTCCTCCTTAGAATGATCTTCACAGAGAACAGAAACCTGGCTGGCTACAAAGATGAACCTGAACTATCATAACCTTAGCAATGAAGGCCAAAGTGTATGAGAGAATAAACTCTGAAGGACCCACTTTAGGCAAGTATCTATGTGACGTTCACAAACCCCATGCAGGCCAAAGTCTTCTTCCTAAGAGCTCTACATGTGTTGTTGCTAATGCACGCAAAATGTGATTAGCCTCCTCAGAAAGGCCTAGAATCACTCCCTTTCTGACTAGATTACTAGATAATTAGATTGGTGGCACTCTTCTCCATCTGTGGCTGTCACATTAAATCTGGCTCCTTCTGTTCAGATAACTGTCAAGCCCTACAAAAGCAGACAGACAGTGGCACTGTGGGGCACTGGGGAAAAAGGGTGTTCAAAGGCTCAAAACTCCTGCTTCTTTTCTTCATAATAAAACATTGACCATGAATTGAAGTGAATGCAAATCACCATTGTATCGGACAGGACCAGAAGACACCTGTGCAAATGGGCTTAGTCAATGTGACTGAGACAACTAACAGAAGGATAGCAGTATATCTGTCTGCAAGTGGATGGGAAACCCTGAGGATGAAGGTGGGATAGAGGCTCTGCTGAAAAGCCATGGGCCTCCAACATTTTATAGCAAAGACCAAGTTCAATTACACACTGGGAGTTGTCTCCTGACCCTAGCTGGACCGCTACCTCTTTCTCTTCTACACTAAAGACAAATTCCCTTTGCACAGTAGAAAACACATCCCCCATGAGCCTCCATGAATCACTCAAGACAAAGCAAAAACAAAGCAAAGAAGCCCAGAGGTCCTGTGATGTGTCCTACCTTTTGTCATTGTGACAGCATGTCATCTACAAAGTTCATGGTAGGGGACTGTATGATCTAGTCACAAAAGAAATATACCAAAAATATTAATAATGTTTTAAGTAACTTTTAAAATTGTAGGTTCAGCTAGACTCATAGGGATCTTTGGTAGAATGTTACTCATAGTTCCTATGGGCTGATTCTCTCTTGATAACACTTTTGCTAGGAAGCATTCTAGCTACTCTCCAATTCTTGGAGGTGGACCCTGAACTCTTCAGGAGCTGGGGGGTGGGAAATCAGTGTGAGTAGAGAGCCTAGGTGCTTCCAGGGCACATTATTTTATTCATATGAGATAAATAGTCCTGATTTTCTATTTATGCTAATGACAAGAAGGTTGTTTGCTTATGGACCCAAACTAAGTGTCCAACATCAGAGAAATGGTAAAGATGATGTACACATGCACAAAGGAACCTGCATCAGGCATACAGTAGAACAGTTATGCAATTTGTAGGAAAAATAGATTAGACTGGAGAGAATCATGCTGAATTAATTAGGCCAGTGACAGAAAGACAAATATCAGTGCTTGAGAGATGGCTCAGTGGCCAAGCATACATTTTGTTCTTATAAAAATTCCAGGTTCAGTTTCCCAGCACTGAACCTACGTGTCAGCTCACAACTGTCTATAACTCTAGCTCCAGTGAATCTAATGCCCCATTTCGCCCTCTGTGGGCACTGCATTCTCATGATGGACAGACATACATGCAAGCAAAGCACCTAAACAAATAAAAGTAAATATATCTTTTTAAAAGGCTCTTTAAAGAAGATAAATGAATGTCTCTTTCACTTACTGTTACTAGATAATATATAGTAAGTCAGGGGCTGGAAAGGTGGCTCAGCAGCTAAGACCATTGACTGTTCTTCTGGAGGACTTGGGTTTGTTTCCCAGCATCCACATGGCAGCTAACAACTGTCTATAATTTCAAAATCTGACACCCTTACACAGTTATGCATGCAGGAACATAAAAATAAAATTCACATAAAAATGAAAATAAATATTTTTTAAAATATATATATATAGTAAGTAAAAAAATTGAAGTTAAACTGTCAAGAGACACAAAGTGTACCATGGGAGAGAGAGAAAGAAGATGGCCGGTATGTGTATGCATGGATAAATATGTATACATATGTATACACACACATATATATACTTTAAAATTAAAATTGAAAAAATAAGTTCATTTTTAAAATTTATAAAAAAATAGAGCTTTGAGGGGTGGGAAAATGTTGCAGTTAGTAAATATTTACCACATCTTCATAAGGACAACGGTTTGAGGCCCTGGCTCAGTCAAAGCTTTTACATGATCATGCAGTCCAATAACCCAGCACTGGAAAAACAGAGGCAGCAGTATGTCCAGGATTCATTGGCCTGCTAGTTTAGCTAAAATGGCAAACCCTTTCTGTAAAAGACCCTGCCTCAAAAAAATAAAAAAGAACAACACCTGACATCAACCTATCTTCTACTGGATGTGCAAAACACATGCACACACATACACACACACATGCACACACACACACCACATACACACAAACAATTATACACACACATACACATGTACACATACTCACATACACACACATACATAATGCATACCTGCACACAGGCACGCACACATACACACAAAGGCAAATAAAGCACCCAAAATAAAGACTTCCCTCCATTTATCACCACACACACACAGACTCAGCAGTCACTTCATCAGCAGGTATACAGAACTACATAGTTTCTGATCACAGGCTGACAGTAGGTATTGGCAGAAAGCCCACCACTGTCTGCACACTCAAGGAATGAAGGTGGTTATTGTTTTGAACAGGTGAAACCAAAGGCTTTTGAAAGCTCTTCCTGAAATGCTCAAGAGATGTCAGTTCTAGAGCTGTACCTGTCAAACACTTGCCTTTGAGTTCTTACTCCCTTGGGAAGACAATTACAGAGATCCTAAGCTTAGGGACTCACTGTCTCTGCAGTTCCAGATGTCAGTGATGTCTGTTCAGCCCTCCTCCAGACAAGGTGCCTGCCTTGGGATAGTTCAGACAACAGGTCCACTGAAAAAGCAATAAGGGTGGAACAGCTCTGTATACGATGTGCCGGCTTGATCAAGGGCACAGTGATCAAGCACCAAAGAAGAAAGAACAAGTAGTAAAATGGCACTGAACACCTCAAATGTTCAAGTCATATAGAAAAGTAGAAAGAAAGTAGGTCGTAGTTTTTGAAGTCATTAGAGTGAAAGGTCCAGAGCACCAGGATTCGACTCCCAGTACTTATGAGAGCTCACAACCATCTTCTCTTCCAGTTCCAGCCAGTCTGATGCTCTGCTCTTTTCTGACCCCCACAGGTACTTCAAATGCTCAGTACAGAGACATACATGTAGGCAAAACACCCATACACACAAAACAAAATAATAAAATTTTAAAGAAAATAAAATTAAAAATAAATTCAATGGAACAGGATAAAATCTGAGCTATCTGTACTCTATTTGTCACCAGTATTTCATTGTGGGTACTTTCCCATCTTAGTACCAATTCCATGGAAATAGAGTAAGACTGATATATAAAACCTGACATAGCTTACATCATAAAATGCCTCCAAGTCTGCAGAATAATAAATACACTGGAGTGTTTCTAAAATAGATTATTTCTAGAACTTTCCCCATGAATATTTTCATTTCTAAATTTGGGATAGTACCAAAGAATCCATATTCTGCAAAATATGTTTACAAATTATCTCTCTGAAACAAGCCTACAGGTTTTCTCTTAGATGTGAAGGATTTCTAACCTTTTACCAAAAGGTAAATTCAACTAGATTCTGAGGCATTTTGTGTTGAGATCTATTAAATTTTTCAAGAATTCAGCCACATTTAACAATTTAGCCAAGACCAAGGTGCATTCCAGGACCCTTCTGACCATTCCAATGCCCTTGTCATACTAGAATAACACGATATCTGCTGGATCTCACACTAAAGGATGGGAAAGGTTTCACCTTTGTGGATGGAATTGTTCTAATTCATGTTTTCAGCAGGTTTGGAAATCTGCCTGATGTATAACAAATATTTGATGACTATCCAATATCACACACAGGCACACACACACAAGCACACACTCTCTCTCTCTCTCTCTCTCTCTCTCTCTCTCTCTCTCTCTCTCACACACACACACACACACACACACACACACACATATGCACAGGCACACACACACGCACCTTAAAATTGCTCCAAACTGGCAATTTCTATAGAACATTTTTGTCCATAGTCTACTATATTTCAAGTGCAGAACAATGCAAGAATTTGGAATTATTCTCCCAATAGTGACCATAAGACACCCATCAACAGCTCTGGAGATGGTCGGCATAACAGACAATGGTGACTAAGAAGTCAAATAAAAAGCTTGAAAGCCACATGATCCAGGAAGATTAAGATGTAATTCTTAGGACATTATCAGAGCACCGAAAGTTCTGAGTTATAGCCTTAGTCATTTTAAATACATATCTATCTGTTAATAAAGTTAGATTCATAATCCATTGTTGACTTGAGCTTAATTTTAATCCTTGTCTTTACTCAGAAGTATCATATGCCTCACTATCTGTCCAGGCATGCTTTCATAGATGGATATGACATGCTGGGAAATTACTGGATTGAATTTCATCAATGTATTTTTCTTAGTCATACTGAACTTGTGTTTCAGATTCCAAAATCTTTTTCTTTAGTAGGAATGGGGTATATGACTATATTTTTCCTGTGTAATTCTCAAGCTGCTTTCCACACTCACATACACTTTGCTCTCTGTTCAGCTAAAATCTAGTTCTTTTTGAAAGCTAGGGCTGGGGAGATGGCTTAATGGTTAAAGTACACAAAGACTTGAGTTTAACTCCCAGAACTCATGTGAAAAATATCTAAGTACAGTGGTACATACTTATGATCCTGGCACTGGGGAGGCAGAGAAAGGCAGATCCTAGGATTTAGTGACTACTCAGCATGACCTCCTAAGCAAGTTCCAGACCACTGAGCCATCCTGCCTTGAAAAAAAGTGATGTTACCTGAAAAATGATACTTAAGGTTTCCTTCTGGTCTCCAGCACACATATACATATGCACTCCCCCTACACATAGACACAAAAGAAAACTATGCTTTCAAAAACTCTTCTTTGTCCAAATAAAACAGATATTCACAAAAATATTTACTGTATCTTTCCCCAATAACAAAGAAGAGGAGGATGTATAATTACCACCTACATCTCAGGAGCCTTTAAAAGCTTCCAGCACTGAAGTGTTCCCAGACATCATTCTTTATTGCCCTTTAAGCTATTTTTTTTCCATTTTATGGAGAGAGAAATAGTCTATTCCAATGCCTGTGTTATTATGAGTACTAAATGCTTTATAAATATAGTCTGATAATAAATACTATATAATGAGGGAACAAGGGACTTAAAAAGATAATACTAAATGTGATGCTTTTAGTTCCAGATCTATCATGCTGTCTGTTCCTACACAAGGCATGCTTCTTGAATCTTCTTTTTGAACAACATGAGACATTTGTCAAAATATCAAGAGACTGGAGAGATAGATGGCTTAGGTTTAAGAGGATTGGCTACCTTGAAGAGGACTAGAATTTGATTCTCAGCACACACATGTATAGTGATTTATTGTATACTTAATAAAAATAGTCTAGAACATTAGAGAACAGAACCACTCACAGAGCCAAGAGGTAAAGATCAGAGAGTGATGACCCAGACCTTTAATCCCATCACTCAGGAAGTAGAGATCCTCTGGATCTCTGAGTTCAAGGCCTAACAGAGCCAGGCACACATCTTTAAGACTAGCTCTAGGAAAGTTGAACCATGACGTGAGATATCTGGGCAGACACAGAGGAGGAAGAAATTCAACTTCCCCTGCTAGGTTTCTTTCCTTCTATGGATGGAGAAATGGGAGTGAGAAAACAGGCCTGAAGATTTGGCTGAGAGAGGAGTGGTTGTGCTTTATTTCTCTATCTCTCTGATATTTCAGCTCCGAGTTTTTATTATAATGCCAAACAGAATTCATGCACTACACATGACAGCTCAAAACCATCTATAATCCTAGTTCCAGGAGATCTGACACCTTCTTTTGACCTCCATGTGTACTACATATACATGCACACATGCTGGCACATACAACATATACAAAAAAGTGGGATGGAGAGATGGCTCAGAGGTTAAGAGCACTAGCTCTGCTTCCAAGGGTCCTGAGTTCAATTCCAAGCAACCACATGGTGGCTCACAACCATCTGTGATGAGATCTGGTACCCACCTCTGGCCTGCAGACATAAATGCAAACTGAAAACTGTGTATATAATAAATAAAATCTTAAAAAATATGTAGTATGTCTTTAAAAAAACTCATAAACTTGAGAATTGGCAGAATGTTTGCCCAACTTAAAAGTTAGATAGGAGGTAATGAAGAGAACCACCGCTGTGTTTGTAGTCATGCCTCCGGATAGTTGAAATGATCCTCTTCGTTTAAATGTCCCTGAAGCTGCAGATATGTTGTTACTGGTTAAGAGACAAACTACACATCTTGGCATCCACCACACCTTCACAAAAGGTTTACATCTTCAAAAATACCTCACCTTCATTAACACTTATGTTGTGATTTTTTGACACTCCTTTGTGAGATTCTTAGTGACCACCATGATCTGGTAAGGAAAGTGTCGCTTTGCCCCATAAGTGTACCATCTCTAAGTATTCATTAAAAATGTTTTCATTTATAAACCATAATTCTGCCCATATTGCACTAATAACCCCATCCTCAACACAGTCCACGCCAATCTTTCTTTGGAGCATTTACTTTGCCAAATAAGCTGTTTAAACTGTCCTTGTCTCTTCACTGAATTCTTTCCTTCAAAAAGAAAGGAATCTAGGAGAACGTCTCACCTGAAAGCAGCCCAAGAAAAATCTACAATATAGCCCAAAGCAAACAGACATATGAACCTCAAATCCAAAATACAAAAGCCTGCACCTCAGCAAGCCCATTGTCTCCAAGGGGGAATAATTAAAATATATTTATGCTTTAAAATTAAATTAAAACTAAATTAAATTTAAAAGCATGCTAGCTTGGTCTGTATAAAGAGCTCCAGGACAGCAAGGGCTACTCAGAGAAACCATATCCTGAAGGAAAAAAAAAATAGGGGGCATGCATCTCTTAGAAGAGGGTACATTAAAACACTAAATTACAGCAAATAGTGGAGTTTTGGAAAGGTTGTTTTTGAGAAAGGAATAATGAGGAAGAATCCTTTAATTTTATCTGAATCATTAAGTGCCTGCTGCCAAGTTTCATTAATGATGAAATGCTAGAGGAGAAACTGTTGAATTTTGCTGGCCCGTCCTGTCATTGGAGATCTCTGCAGACTTCAAATGTTTCACAAGGCATTCAGATGAAAGGAAATGAAATACTCCAGGATAGAGGGTGGTGGTGGGTGGAGCACATCCCTCAGGCTTTCAGGAGAATTTTTCCTGCCTTTGGAGAGAAAAACCCACCCACCCATCAACACAGCTCCCTACTGCTGCCTTCATCTGCACCAGCACCAACAGGAAACAGCCATTCCTGAGGACAGCAATCTGCCGCCTTTTCTGATCAGTACAATAAACCCACAAATGAGTGAGAGAAAAATAAATTCCTAGTGTCACTTTCTGCTGAATCAAACTTAGAAAGAGAGATCTTTGTAGACAAAACATAGAGTTGGTCTAGTGTGGCAGCCTGGTCAGGAGCCTCACAGCCACAGATAACCTGAGAATGAATTAGAAATAGGACCTGCTGCCTAGAAATGACCCCGTTTGCTACTTTGCATAATACAGAAAAACAGCAGGTGCTCCTTATATGCTGATACAGCCTTTTAGTTGCTTTTTTTCCTCTTCTTTCTTTTCAGCCAGTCAAGTCACTCATTAAAGAAAATAAAGCACACTTAAAATAGTTTCATATATCTATTTGTATGATCACATCCCTTGTCAGAAAGATCAGGGCATGTAACTGAGCTTTCATTTGCTGGTGATACCCTGCTGTGCAAGTACATGGACCCCCAGAGGTGGTGCTTATATCCTAAATATTCCTAACACAGCCTTTCACAAAAAAGATCTTTGCTTCTAATATGTGGCCCACTTCTAAAAATCTATTAAGTGCTTTAAATTTCAGTTCTGAGTGGGGAAATTATTGGACAATCTAGAATCCAAAAGTCAAAACAGGAAGCAAGAAGATCACAATGAAATTCAAATTACACCCCCCATCCCTGCTCCCTCTCCTAACACATATATTAATAGTTCTAGTGACAGAGTATTCATTTGCTAGCCTTACAGTGTTTGATTCCCTTTAGGAAAATTTTTATTTGCACTTTATAACTATCATTAACTTCAAAGGAGACTGACAACTCTCAAGTTATTAAGTTAAAAGGCAGCCAACTTTTCAGCTGGAGTCACTGCAAATTAATTCCGTCTTACGAGGCCACATTGGGTCACTTCCTGAGCCAGTAGCAATAAATAAAATGTACTCTAATAATATAAAAGGCAAGGGAGGATAGTGATGCTTTTCCAATTAAAAATGCTCCAAAGTAGGCAGGAACTAGACTCTGCGTAAACCACAGGTAACTATTTCATGGCTTCTGTGGTTGAAATGTTATTTTTCAATACTGTGACACCCTACCTTTCTTCCTGACAAGCAAGAGAAAGGAAAACAATAACAAAACAGCTCTTATTCTCTGGATGGCAGCAACCATGCCTTCTGAACATTTATTTACTAGCATCTCTTGCAGCTAGTTGTCCTTGTTGGACCAATAAAAACTAAGCCACAGTAAAATGTATTTTTCAGCTATCAGCACCCTGTTACTCTCCCTCTCTCCCTTCTTCCTTCCTTCCCTCCCTCTCTTCCTCCTTCCCTTTCCTTCCTCCTCTTTTCTTCCATCCTTTTCTGTTTGCTGATTGGCATGCAGATAGGAGAGTCAAGACACAAAACTTAAGGGAAAAAAAATCTCAGCAACATAAGAAGCCCTTTATATTACTATACAATAGGGATAATAAAAAGCAACTATGTTTTAAAGGTTCCTAGAACTCAAACTAGAGTATATAGGAAACACATGAATTTCTGATATGAGACACACAGTTGCCATAGCATGTAACAACTACATCCGCTGAACAATGAACATAGTGATTGGTTAAAATGACTGAACAGACGTCATAGGTCAAATAGCACAGAATATAGTAAGAGCACCAATATTAGAGATGGAAAATGGCTTAGTTGGAAAAGTGCCTGCCCTGTAAGCATAAAGACATCAGTTCAATCCCCAGAGCTCATCAAAATGCCAGGTGTAATGGTGCATGTTTGTAACCAGTGCTAGGGAGGCATGGATCGAAGTGTCTATGGTGCTTACTACCCACCAGTCTAAGTGAATTAATAAGGCTTTGTCTTGAAGGAGTTGGACAGAGTATCTGAATAGAACAGCTTATCCTTTGGCCTCCACACACACAGCTCATGTGGGTGTCTAGTATGCTTGACTAGCATGCACAAAGCCCTGGGTTCCATCCATAGCGACTTACAAAGTCTGAGTTGTGGTTGACACTTTTAATCCTAGCACTCCAGAAGTAGACACAGGAGAATCAGAACTAACCTTTGGCTATACAGAAAATTTAGAGGTTGAGAGAAAAGCCTGAGAAGGAAATATAATTACTGGGGGTCAGAGGCCTATAGGAAATAACTTAAAGACAAGAACCTGGGTGACATCATTAAATGAATGGATGTCTGTTGCCTTTGTAAGCCAGAATTATAGAACCAACAGATGATAGGTGAGCTTTACCTGGGAGTAGTTAATAAATATATATGAGAGATTGCTGAGCGTAGACTCATGTTCATGTAGAATCCCAATACTTGGTAGCCTGGGGGCAGACAACTGCCATAAGCTTGAGATCAGAGCAATATAGGAAGACCCTACCCTGAACAAACAAATGAACAAAACAAAATTACCTGAAACATATAAAGTTAGCATTAAAATGCTGGTTAGATCACCATAGTAATAAGACAGCTCTGAGTGGGGACGGCTGTTAACTAGCATTTTATAGGAAGATGAGCTCCATGCTCAAGGAGGATGAAAGAATTGACTCATGAACACCGGAATGGGAACAAGAATGTCTTGAGAGAAACTATTTTTTGAATATCAATGAGTAAGAGTGAATTAGTCCCTCTTCTGATGCTGTGATTAAACACACGACTGAAGGCAACCTAGAAGTTATTTGTGCTCATGGTGCTCGAAGTTAAGAATTAGTGATGGAGAAGTAGAGGCATGACAGCTGAGAGAGGATGCTGAGAGCTCACATCCTGAACCACACACAGGAAGCAGAGAGAAGACCGTGAAAGTGGCTGGAGCTTTTTAACTCAATGCCTGTCTGTCCTCAGTGATGTACTTCTAGAAAGGCCACACCTCCCAAACCTTCCCAAACAGTGTCATTGAGACTATGGGGAAAATTTTCCATTCAGACTGCTGCAAGGAGACGTTAAGAACAAATATTATCTTGGATAGGGCATCACCAACATAGAAATAGATGATAAGGCAAAGATTTCTAAAACCAGGTTATCTGAATAAGTCAGAAACAAACCCAGCATTGTCACCATCAACAGTTGGGGACCACTAGAACAAGGGTGATGCCACAGAATCACCTCCAGGAAGGAAAAGCAGTGAACTCCTCACTGTTTGCACAAGACTTTTTAGCCTCTTGTTTCCAAAAGAACGAGAAAATCCCAGGTATGCAGTACCAGGTGGTATAAGCAAGCTGATTTTCTGCATGCAGAAATAAATGACTTCCTATGGTGTCCATTGAATCTGGTATGCTGTATGAGAAGAAAGTAAATTTGGTCCCCTGCTCTGTCTCCAAAATGGAAATGTGTCACATTAACATGAGCATCTGCATAAGAAACTGCCTGCATCTTGAAGTAACTCTAATATTGAAATGAAAGCTATGATAGCCACATGCTGAGAGTAAAAAGCCAGCTCAAGATACAGCAAATGGCACAACTTTGCTTCCGTTGGGTCCCACAATGTCTGGCTAGAATACCACATATGATCAATAAATGCCCATTAGATTCTTAGTTATTCCAATAATGTCAATGTTTTCTTTGGTTGGGTACAACCATCAGTACAGTAGGTATTAGAGGTATTTCTATGAAATTTCCTCCCCTTTCTACTCATTCATTTTAGATTAAAAAGATTAGTATTCATTCTTAGCCAATGAGTCATATCAATATATATGCATTTCAGGCTGGCCTAGAACTTACTGTGCAGCACAGGCTGGCTTCAGGCTCACAATCCTTCTGCCTCAGTTTCCCAAATCCTAGGATCACAGGCATAAAGCACCACATGGGGCTGAGATTTTTTTTTTTTTTATGAAGTATTAGCAAGTTTGTTGTCTCTATTTAGCCAAAGGCTCTTTGAGAACAGGTAAGATTATGAAGCAGGTTTATTTATACAAAGTCTTTGCATATTCAGAACTATTAACACTCAGGAGATAAAATGTGAGTCAGAAACTATGTGTTCAATATTGATCCAAATAATAAACTTGTGGGAATAACAAGCTGCGCCTTTGGTGTGATGCCACCAATACGCCTGGGGTTCTAAGGACCTATGCAGACCTCTTACTCATGTACCTTCTAGGAATGTAGCGAAGTCAAGACTCTTCCTTCCATTTCTCTGGACACAGGTTTTTGGCTCAAGGCAGTTTAAAAGGCATAACAAGATTCTTGTCATTGCTGAAGACAAGAAGTTTCCTCAAGAAATTGGTATTTAGAGGTCAATAAGGGCCTTTCTTTTCTTTTCTTTAAAGATTTATTTATTTATTATGTATACAGTGTTCTGTCTGAATCCATTTCTGCAGGCCAGACAAGGGCACCAGATCTCATCATAGATGGTTGTGAGCCATCATGTAGTTACTGAGAATTGAACTCAGAACCTCTGGAAGAACAGCCAGTGCTCTTAACCTCTGAGCCACCTCTCCAGCTCCGCAAGAAGGGCCTTTAAATGGTTGGCAATTGAACAAAAATAGCTAGTTAAGGATCCTTTAGAACCAACTTTGAGACTGAAGAGCAGTACTTTTAGACTATGTGAAACTACTTTGGTACACCACAGCCTTTCTTGGGCTCATGACGCTAATACTACTTGTGAATTTTTCATTTAAAAGTGTATGCCATGGCAGGGACTAGAGAGACAGCTCAGCAGTTAAGAGCACTCAGTGCTGTCTATTGCAGAGGACCTGGGTTGGTTACTATCACCCACATTGGGAGGCTCAAATGACCTGTAACTCTAGAGATCCAACACCCTCTTCCAGTGCTGTTGGCACTACACTTGCATAGTGCACATGAAGACAAGCAGGCACACATACATTAAAATGAATCTTTAAAAATTACATGATAAATGATACAGTTTATACTGAAGAAATTACAAAATAATTTTATTGATACATACTAATTCTATTATCTAAAAGGCTGAAGAAGAATTCCTTATGACAGGATATTGCTTTTCTGTCCAAATGAACCTTTTCTACTGGTACCACTTCCTCTTAAGAAAGTAAGCCATAGATTAAGTAAAAGATAGAATGGAGATAAATTTTCCATATTTTATTATAAGTTTCGAGTAGAAAGTTGGCTTTTTGCATTTCTTCCACCATGAAATGCTAAAATTTTCAGAAATTCATACACAAATTTTCTTTTTCATCCACATTTAAGAAGATCCCACTCCCCCTAGAGGAACACCTGACTCAGTCTTGAGGTTGCGGGGAGAAAACTGGATCTGCCAGGAGTGGAGGCTGAACTAAACAATATTGGAACAGCGGGACCTTGGGACAGCCTGCTGCCTGCCCAGGGAGGGGATGGGGAGTTGTGGAGAAGAGAGAATGACCTGATGTGGTGGGAGGGGCAAGGGACTATGAATAAGGATATACAAGAATAGAAAGTGTGACTTCGTTGTTCATAATAATAAAATAAAAATAAATTAAAAAATAATAGGGTGGAAGCACACATATACATGACACACATGTGGCCTAACATCTAACTTTTATGTGGAAGTCAGAGGGCATTCTGAGGGAGCTGATTCTCTTCTGCTACTCAGTGAGTCCCAGGAATTGAACTCAGGTCCTCAGGCATGGCTGCAAGCATCTTTACACGCTATGTATAGATATGCAAGAGTGAAATAGCTATGAGCAAATAGGTATTATAAATTTAGGGAACAAAATAGAAATAAGAGAACAGAGGTTGACAACCCAGAACTGACTTCTCTGGAACATTCTTAGCTATAATTTATGAAAATGCAGACCAAGGTTTTTTGTAGTCCTTTATGAAATTGCTTTAGCACATCATGAACCTCATTAGAATAAAGATGAAAAGCTCTGGCAGGGCCTGTTACTTGAAGGGATATGGACCTGCATAAGGCCTTAGGGATTGAGCTGGGGAAAGTCTGCAGGCCTCATCTCTGTGCTGAGCAGTTTGGGAACAAAGCACAGACATCCCTCTGTTCATTATGCTCCACAGTTCTAAATCTCATTTCATAGGAATCACTTTTTTTTTTTTTTTTTTTTGTAAGTTACAAATGTCTCTTTAGTCATTTCCCCTGGCTTCGGGCTTGGAAAATGCTATTTATAACACTGAGCCATGAAATTCTCTTTATAATTATCATCAAAAGCCCTTCCCACACACAAGCAAGGAGGAAATAGGAGTCCCAAGTCCTATGATGTTCAAGTGCCCAATACTTAGTCCTTGTGCTTTGGGATGGAATAGTGAGTTAAACCCATTTGGCCTAGAGATGTGGTTCAGTCCAGTAAAGTCTAACCCTAACCCTAACCCTAAGCCTAAGCATAAAGACTTCAGTTCAGTCTTCAAAATTCATATTGAAAAAGCTGGGTGCAGTGGTCCCTCAGCCACCCACTATTCAGTGAACTTCATACCAGTTAGAGACTCTGCCTCAGAAAAGCATGGCCAATGCTGCCTGAAAGAAACAGCCCAAATTCTCCTCCAGCCTCCACATAAATGCACACACAGAGACACACACAGACACACACGCCATTTACTCTTGTGTAACTATCCTCGTGCTCAGTGGAAAATCCTAAGTTCTGTCTCATTTTCCTCACACCAATTTGGACAGTGAATGAGCAGCAATGTAGAATGCATATTTCAAATAATTTGGGATTTTCTCTTTACTCTCAGGTGAAAATCTGCTAACTCCCTCGTCCATCTCTGCCTGCATGTGTGCACAACTTGGTCAATGTGGAATTATGTGCTACTCTGTGAAAATCACAATGGAGATAGTCTTGCCATAGCCTAGATTCTGGCTCTGAACTCCATAGAGCAATGTGCCAGGCAGGCACCAACCTGCAGGGATAAAGGAACCATCTCATCTATTCTAATTGTTCTCTGTTTGCTAGGAAGTCTGTAAATAGACTTTCCCTCCCACCGGTTTGCATTTCTGGGTGGCATGTGCATGCATGTGGCAGTTTCCTTGGATCTTTGTGCCTAGCAAGTATTCTTGGGAGCAGGAGGCAGCAGCAGCTGAATGCTCTGCTCGGGGCCTGCCATTCACTGAAAGCAAAGACATTTTGAAAAAGTTAACCTTTCCTCTATGCTCTCTTTCTGTTTAATTTGTACAGATCATTAGCAAATGAAAGGTGCTCTGCAAACAGAACAAAATAGGTTTTCACACAGACAAACACTGAGCCAGAAAGACTAGGGAAGCATGCTTAAACTAGGCTATTCTGCAGAAAGTATCATTAGAAAGGAGAGTCAGCAGGCACCACTGGTAAAGGACAAGTGTGATTAGGTTGGTGGGGCTCAATTTTTATCCTAATGAGTTTCTAGTCTTCGACCTATGCAGTGTTTCAACATGTCTTCTTAAAGAAAGGTACTAACATCTGAAAGCTAGTGGGGGAAATTATCTCCATAAAGTGGTAAAAAATGACTTCAGGCCCTAGTGATAAAAAAGGAGTAGCAATTAGAGATAAAATAATAGTATCCAACATGTGCATGTCTGGAGACCAAAAATGGGAACAGAGCCTTGGAATGGTTACCATGCATCCATCGCTTTATCACACAGCAAGGAAATCATGAAAAAGTCGAAACTAAATGAGTGTTCTTGCTTTATGTGGTTTTGAGGTGGGATGGACAGACAGGGGAACAATGGCTATGAGGAGAGTGAGCACTGTGCCTGAATGCTCTCCCAGGCTAAGAAGCACAATATGAACAATATGAACTTGTCTCTCTTTATGATAAAGACATCAATCATACTGAACCAGTGTGGGTTAGGTTTTAACTTTTCAGGCAACACACACACACACACACACACACACACACACACACACACACACAGGAACTACCCTGTGATGAGACAGACACTCTATTTTTAGTGACTTTCCCTTGAGGAGCCTGCTCAGGCTGTCCTACAGCCCCTGGGATGGCTCAGGTTGTCTCACACCCCTACTCTGTCCCTAGCATTCCCTCATAACCTGCCTGCCTCAAAGCTAGGACTCCTGGATAGGAGTCAAAGCTCCCAGAATACCAGCAAACCCACAAGGCTGTGATGACAGGGCAGGCTGTGACACCTTTGGCCATAGCCCCCAAATCCTAAAAATTTTACATGTCTTTGTGTTACCTAAATTAGCCTTTTGTTGGTGATTCTTCAGAAAATGACACACAATTTACAGAGATAGGAAAAGTCACTGAGGCCCTACATTCTCCATCTATATCATAAACACCAGCTTAACACCTTCTAAAAATACTTAAGGGTTCTGAGCTCTGAGAGATTCCAGGTCTAGAAATATGAATGAAAGTGAGAGTTTCTGCTACCCAATTAGAAGCAACAAACAGGTTCTGAAAAAGAGGAGAGCAATGGTTTTGGACACAGATCTATAAAAATAAGATCCTCCTCCATTCTCTCTACTGTTCACAACCAAACTCAATGCACCTGTCACGAAGTTGGTCTGAAATAAATTGTGACTGGCTCTTTTTTGTTTTTGTTTTTATCAACACAGACCGTTTCTCTTATTGAAACCAAGCTTCTTTGTTTTCCAGTGGTTTAAAAACTTTCTTGAGCTAAAAATCACCAAAAACCAGGTATGCTGTTTTTTTATCAATTAAAAAATTATGAACTATTGAGGTTCTGGTGCCTGATCCCTCATCTGGAGAGTTGCTCTCCAGGGCCAAGGTCAATCTGTAGTCTGATAATAGACTCTCCTTAGCAAACAGAACTAGGGTTTGGCTGTGAGGAGCTCCTCCAGCCACACCTAGAAGAGGGGACCTTGCATGGCCGGGCCCCACCTACAGGGCGAACTGCATCATCAGAGAAGGACTGAGGCTTTGAAATTCAGACCCCTGTTCAGAGCAGAGTCAGAGATCGAGCAGACCCCTTGCTCAGAGGAGACAGGAGACACACAAGCCATCTTGCCACAACTGACTAAGAGCAGCCTAATCATGAACCACTGAAGCCATGGGCCGATGACAGTGCAAAAATATATATAATAATATAAAGAACAAGGCAACACCTGAAGAAACTGGTGGTTTTACAACTACAAGACCTGGACAGAGCAATGAAGAGGAAACAGAAGGAAACAACACCAAAAACACCTTTATGAAGATTATTGAAGCCTTCAAAGTAGATATAAAAAATTCCCTTAAAGAAAAAAGAAGAAAATACAAACAAAAAAATTGGAAGAGATGAACAAATCTTTGAAAGAAAACCAAGAAAAGGTAAACCAAAATATGAAAGAAACATTCCAAGAACTAAAAACTGAAATAGAAGCAAAAAAAAAAAAAAATGAGGCAAGATGGAAATAGAAAATCTGAAGCAAAGAGCTGGAACTACAAATATAAACATAATCAACAGAATCCAAGAGATGGAAGAGAGAATCTCTGAAGTAGAAGACTCAGTAGCAGAAATAGATACATTAGTCAAAGAAAATACTAAAACCAAAAAGCCATAACACAAAATGTTCAGGAAATCTGAGACACCATGAAAAGACCTAACTTGAAAATAATAGGAATAGAAGAAGGAGAAAAATACCAGATCAAAGGCACAGATAATGTTTTCAATAAAATCATAGAAGAAAACTTTCCCAACTTAAAGAAGGAAATGCCTATAAAGATACAAGAAGCTTATAGAACACCAAATAGATATGATCCCCCCCAAAAAAAGTCAGCTCACCACATAATAATCAAGCCACAAAACATATAGAACAAAGAAAACATTTTAAGAGCTGCAAAAGAAAAGGGCCAACTTACTTATAAAGGCAGACCCATCAGAATAACACCTGACTATTCAATGAAAGCTAGAAGGGCTTGGTCAAAAGTTATACAGACATTAAAAGAGCATGGGTGCCAAACTAGAATACTATGCCCTGCAAAATTATCAATCACCATAGATGGAGTAAACAAGATATTTCATGACAAAGTCAGACTGAAACAATACCTATCTACCAATCCAGCCCTCTAGAAAGCATTAGAGGGAAAACTTCAACCTAAGGATCCCAGATACACCCATGAAACCACAAACAATCAATAATCCCACAGAAGAAAAGCCCAGAGAAAGGAATCACATACCAGCTACCACCAAAAATAGCAGGAAATATCAATCAGTGGTCATTAATATCCCTTAATATCAACGGATTCAACTCACCTATAAAAAGACACAGACTAACAAGATGGATACAACAACAGAAGCCATCCTTCTGCTGCATACAAGAAACACACACCTCAACCACAAAGACAGACAAAGGCTCAGAGTAAAGGATTGAGAACAGATTTTCCAATCAAATGGCCCTAAGAAACAAGCTGGGGTTGCCATCCTAATATCTAACAAAGTAGACTTTAAGCTAAAAGCAATTAAAAGGGACCAAGTTGGTCATTACTTATTCATCACAGGAAAAATTGGTCAAGAGGAGATTTCAATCCTGAATATTTATGCCCCGAATATAAGGGCACCTACCTATGTAAAAGAAACACTGCTAAAGCTTGAATCCCACATCAGTTCTCACACCCTAATAGTGGGAGACTTCAATACCCCACTTTCACCCCTGGATAGGTCAACCAGACAGAGACTCAACAGAGACATAAGGAGTCTAACAGAGGTTATGATGTAAATGGATTTAGTAGATATTAAAAGAAGCTTCCACCCAAAGGCAAAGGAATATACATATTTCTCAGCAACACATGGAACTTTCTCTAAAATTGACCACATAATTGGTCATAAAGCAAATATCAACTGATACAAAAAAATGGAAATAACCCCTTGTATCATATGGTACCACCAGGGCTTAAGTTAGAGTTCAACAATATCAAAAATCACAGAAAGCCTACCAACTCATGGAAGCTAAACATCACTCAGCTGAACCACCTCTGGGTCAATGAAGAAATTAAGAAAGAAATCAAAGTCTTCCTAGAATTTAATGAAAATGAATCCTCAACATACACAAACTAGTGGGACACAATGAAGGCAGTCTTGAGAGGAAAATTTATAGCACTAGATGCTACATAAAAAACCTAGAGAAATCCCAAACTAGAGAACTAAAAGCTCAGCTGAAAGCCTTAGGATAATTAGAAGCAAACTCAACTAGAAGGAGTAGACAGCAGGAAATAATCAAACTTAGAGCTGAAATCAATATAATTGAAACAAAAAGAACAATATAAAGAATCAATGAATCAAAGAGTTGGTTCTTTGAGCCAGTCAACAAGATAGATAAGCCCTTATCCAACTAATAAAAAAGCAGAAAGAGAGTAACCAAATCAACAAAATCACAAATGAAAAGGGGGACATAACAACAGACTCCCCAGGAAATCCAGAGAATTATCAAATCATACTTTGGAAACCTATATTCCACAAAAATGGAAAGCCTAGAAGAAATGGACAGTTTTTTGGACAGGTCCCACTTACCAAAGTTAAATGAAGACTAGATTAACTGCCTAAAGAGAACTATAACTCTAAAGGAAATTGAAGCTCTCATTAAAAGCCTCCCAAGCAAAAAAAAGCCCAGGTCCAGATGGTTTCGGTGCTGAATTCTACCAGACATTCAAAGAAGAATTACTACCATTACTGCTCAAAATATTTCACACAGTAGAACTGAAGAAATATTGCCTAATTCCTTTTATGAGGCCACAGTTACTCTAATACCCAAGCCACTCAAAGACACAGCAAACAAGGAGAATTACAGACCAATTTCGCTCATGAGTATTGATGCTAAAATTCTCAACAAAATTTTGGCAAACCGTATACAACAATGTATAAAAAATATCATCCACCATGACCAAGTAGGCTTCATCCCAGAAATGCAGGGATGGTTTAACATACGAAAAACCGTAAAAGTCATCCATCATATAAACAAACTAAAGGGAAAAAAACCACATGAGCCTATCCTTAGATACTGAAAAAGCCTTTGACAAAATTCAACACTCCTTTATGATAAAAGCCCTGGAGAAATCAGGAATACAGGGAAAATATCTCAATATAATAAAGGCAATTTACAAGAAGCTGACAGCCACATCAAACTTAATGGAGAAAAACTCAAAGCAATCCCACTAAAATCAGGAACTAGACAAGGGTGTCCTCTCTCCCCTTATCTATTCAATATAGTTCTTGAAGTTTTAGCTAAAGCAATAAGAGAATGAAAGGTGATCAAGGGAATACAAATTGGAAAAGAAGAAGTAAAACTATCTCTATTTGCAGATGATATGATTGTATATATAAATGACCCACAAAATTCTACCAGGGAACTTTTCCAGCTGATAAACACCTTCAGCAATGTAGCAGGATATAAGATTAACTCAAAGAAATCAGTAGCCCTTCTATACAGTAAAGATAAAAGGGCTGAAAAAGAAATAAGGAAAACTTCACCCTTTATAATAGCTGCAAATAGCATTAAATACCTTGGACTAGCTATAACCAAAGAAGTAACAGATCTATTTGACAAAAATTTTAAATCAGTGAGGAAAGAAATTGAAGAGAATATCAGAAAATGGAAAGATCTCCCACATTCCTGGATAGGTAGGATCAACATAGTAAAAATGGCAATTCTACACAAAGCTATCTACAGATTCAATGCACTGTCCATCAAAATCCCAACACAATATTTTACGGACCCTGAAAGAACAATACTCAATTTCATTTGGAATAACAGGAAAGCCAGGACAGCCAAAACAATTTTTCTCAACAAAAGAACCTCAGGAGGCATCACCATCACAGACCATCAAGTTACACTATAGAGCTACGGTAATAAAAAACAGACTGTCATTGCCATAAAAACAGACTTGTGGATCAATGGAATCGAATTGAGGATCTGGGCATTAACCCAAAAACCTATGAACACCTGATCTTCGACAAAGAGGCCCAAAATATTCAATGGAAAAAAGATAGTATATTTAACAAATGATGTTGGCATAGCTGGATGGTAGTTTGTAGAAAAATGCAAATAGCTGCTAGATTGTCACCCTACACAAAACTCAAGTCCAATTGATCAAAGACTTCAACATAAACCCAGCCACACTGAACTTGATAGAAAAGAAAGTGGGAAATACTCTCCAACACATTGGCACAGATGACCACTTCCTAAATAGAGCACCAGTGGCAGCCTACACAATGGGAAAAGATTTTCACCAACCCTACAAGTGATAGAGGACTGATCTCTAAAATATATAAAGAACTCAAGAAACTTGAGCCCAAAACCTTGAATAACCCAATCAAAAAATGCGGTTCAGAACTACAAAGAAAATTCTCAGCAGAAGAATTACGAATAACAGAAAGGCACTTGAAAAAGTGCTCAGCTTCTTAGGCCATCAGAGAAATGCAAATCAAAACTACTTTGAGATACCATCTGTCAGATTGGCTAAGATAAAAGACACAGATGCCAGCCTATGCTGAAGAGGTTGGGGAGCAAGGAGAACACTCCTCCATTGTTGGTGGGAGTGTAAACTTGTTCAGGCACTCTGGAATGCAGTATTGAGGTTTCTCAGAAAACTGGGAATCAATCTACCCAAGGATCCAAAAATACCACTACTGGGCATATACCCTAAAGATGCACATTTGCACTCTAAAGGCATTAGCTCAACTATGTTCATAGCAGCATTATTCATAATAGCAAGAACCTGGAAACAGTCTAGATGCCACTCAACTGAAGAATGGATTAACAAACTGTGGTGCAGCTACACAATGGAGTACTACTCAGCAATAAGAAAAAATGATATCCTAAAATTTTCAGGCAAATGGATGGATTTGGAGAATATCCTCCTGAGTGAGGTATCTCAAACCCAGAAAGATAAGCAAGGGATGTACTCACTCATTAGTGGACTCTAAATAAAAAAGCAAACAGCAAAACATGTCCAAGCTGCATACCACAATCACTAAGCAACTTGGGATCTGAAACACCTCGGACTGGCACCTTGGATCCCACTCCCCCTAGAGGAACACCTGACTCAGTCTTGATGCTGGGTTGAGGAGACCGGATCTGCCAGGAATGGATGTTGAACTGAGCAATACTGGGTCCCTGGGAACTTGAGACCTCCTGCCCTTGCTGGAGAGGAGATTGGGAGATGTGGAGAAGAGAGAGTGACTGGAGAGGGTAGGAGGGCGAAGGGATTTAGAATAAGGATATACATGAACAGAAAATGTGACTTTATTCATAATAAAAAATAAAAAAGATAAAAATTTTTATACATATGTATAGAAAACAAAAAAGAAATAAACCAATTCTTAAAAAATTATGAACTATTATTCATATTAAATCATTATAATATTAATATATAATATATGTTATATTACAGGTATTATAACAGGTCATATAACAATATTTATTAGTGTTTCTGTGTGTGTGTATTTGTACAATGTGGAAGGCCTGGGGATAATTTTAAAACTTGGTTCTCCTACCTATATTGATATGAGGGACTGGACTCAGGTCTTTGTAACTTGTGTCCCCAATCATAATGCTGTTAGTGATTCATCTTATCAAGGCAGCTGCTTGACTCCATTTAAGCATCTTCTCTAAGAGCCTAACTTTCCTCCTCATGCATTATGCATTCTGACCGATTTTCTTGTCACTGAACCCAAATGGACTAAGTTCTCCCTGGCAGGCTCTGAAGAGATACAGATACTATGTCGGTCCACAACTTCTGTTTGCAGCTTGATCACTGCCTGATAGTAGAATAATAAAAAGTAGAAAATACAGGGATGAATGGTAATGCTGTTCATTTCTCTAGGTCTTGCTAACTTAGCAGACTCCTGTGAGATAAGAAAGCACAAGAGACACTGTGTAAAGTCTTGTGGGACACTCTGCGAAAGAAAGAGACAGTGACAGTGACAGTGAGACAGCCTTGTGGGTAAGTTGCTTGCTGCCAGACCAGATGACCAGAGTTCAATCCTGGGAACCAAACAGTGGAACAAGAGATTGTATGCCTGCATGCCAGAAGAGGGCACTAAAATTCACTATTGATGGTTGTGAACCACCATGGGGATTGCTGGGAATTGAACTCAGGACCTCCGGAAGAGCAGCCAGTGCTCTTAACCTCTGAGCCATCTCTCAATCCCCCAAGAGAATAGAATCTTACACCTTAGAAAGAACCAACTCTTTGCAAACTGTCTTCTGACCTTTCCATGTGCATTGTTGCCATCATACACACTAGTTACATAAATAAAAACCAAGGTATCTTTTTAAAGGGACTCTAGACCCCATTTCTTACTATCAGCAATGAAAAATAAAAATTAAAAAAAAACCCACCACAAATTCTGAAAGAGTAGTTAAAACCACCACAAATTCTGGAAGAGTAGTTAAGAAAAAAAGCAACAGAAAAACTCAACACAACAAACAAATGGCCAGTGCTGACATATTGCATCCTTTTCCTGGCAGGAGCATTATCTCAGTTCTCACTCAGGTTCTCTCTTCCCTTCTGTTTCAGACAGTGAGAACCTGATTTCCTGTGACCTGCTAGAAATTTAATGGAGAATTAACACCAGGTATTAGGATGCTAATCCTTTGGTTTAATTATCCAGCCCTGTGGTAGAGGTCACAGCTGCTTACATGGGCACTGAGACAGCCCTCCTGCCAGAACAACTGTATTTTAGGCTATGGTGTGGTTTCTGCAGCTTGAAATTTAGACTGAAAAGGAGTGCACAAGAAGGAACTAAAATTAGATTGTCGGTAGCTGCTGATGTAGTCAGTGGCCTTACCACGCATTCATGAAAGTAGTGAGAAAAATGAAGTCTCAAGTTTACATTTGCAACAAGCAGTTGGGAAAACAGTTCAAAAACAGTTATGCTGTCAATGAATCCCTTACAGATAAAATATATATTTTTAAACTGAGGCATTTGAATGCATCTATCTTACAGATTAACCAATTCAGTAATAAGATGTAACAACTTTATCAACATTAACAGTCTATACACCACACACAAAATATTCAGTGCAGAGAAAATATAAGCAAAAGTGAAGAGAATATATTTTTGTACAATGACTTGGGCTACGGAGGTATATTTTTATCTGTGATATCCAATTTATAATCTACGAGTGTAGATTTTACATATGAGTGACTTAGACACCCAGGAGTTTGTTCTCCTTAAAATATAGAGAGGATGACTAAAAAACCCAGGCTGGGCTCTGTCTATTCTAGAATCTCTGCAGTTGCCATTCTGGACTACTGGGTGCTATTAGGGTAGAATATTCCAATCATCAAGCTTGTGGATGACTTCATCAGCTCTAAAGTGTATTTTCTTCCCCCATTTTAATGGCCCCTGAAATTAGTGTACTGTATAAAGTGGCTGACAGCCCAGTGTCAGCATGAGGCAGATATCAGTGCCAGGAGTGGAGATCTCTAGAAACACCAGTGGAATGACCTCTGAACAGCACTCAGACTAGCAACCACAGGTGAAGAGAAGGCCACATGGGCATGACAGCTCTTCATCATAAACTTGCTCAGAATCCTATATGAAGAGCTATTAGCAAGACTTGGTTTAATTACACTTTTCTTTGCACATGCGTATGTCTGTGTTAATATGGATGAGGGTACATATGTGCAGAGACAAGAGGACACCCCCAACTGTCACTCCCCAGATGCTATCAACCTTTTATTTGAGAAGGAATCTCTGGTTGGTGTGGTGCTTACCAAGTAGGCTAGGCTAGAGGTCAGCAAACCTCAGAGATCCTCCTGTCTCTGCCTCCTCCGCACTGGGATTGCAGGTAGGCCTATGCCATCATGACCACCATTTGTGTGTGTGTGTGTGTGTGTGTGTGTGTGTGTGTGTGTGTGTGTGTGTGTGTTTGGGGGATTGAGTTCGGGTCCTTATAAGGCAAACACATTGCTCAGTGGGCTCTCTCCTCAGCCCTATTCAATAATTCTATGTGTGTACAAGAATGATAAAATAAAATAAAAAGCCTTAGGGCTGGAGAGATGGCCCAGCAGTGAAAAGCACTTGCTGCTCTTGCCAGAGGACCCAGGTTCAATTCTCAGCACCCATACAATAACTCACAACCATGTAGAACTTCAGTCTCAGGGGATCTGATTCCATCTTCTGGCCTTCACAGGCACTGAGCTCATGTGGTACACAGACATACATACAGGTAAAACATTCATACATATACAATCAAGTTTTAATTTTTAAAAAGGAATTATAATGCCGAAACAAAACAGGGCCAGTGAGAGGCTCAGTGGGTCAAGGAACTTGCCACCAAGCCTGGTAACTGTTCACTTCCCAGGATCTCCATGGTAGAAGGAATGAACTGACTCTGACCACTGACTTCTGATTCCGCATTCGCACCATGGTATGTGAAAAACACACACACACACTAAATAAATATGCAGTTTTTAAAATGTGCTTTTAAAGATCTTGGCTCCATTCTTCCCAAATTCACAGGCCAAGGACATTGCCAAGGATGATCTGGAACTTCCAATTTGCCTGCTGAATGCTGTGATTAGAGACAAGCTATCATGGTGAATGTTTGATTGTAATCAGCAATTCCTGGCTTTTATTTTAGACTTCCATGAGTTTTGTCATTGTCCAAATTCTTTTTCCTTCAAATCCCATAATATGAAATCTTACAAGGTAACAGGCCAAATGTTTCAGACCCACACTTTATAAAATGACCCTGAAACTCAGGGGGTTTAAGTGACTTTCTCCAAACCAACAAACTGTCATCAAACTGCCAGGCCTGGTTTCACTCTGAGTCAGGACAGAAGCCATCTGGGCCTGCCTTCCTTCAGAACACAGTGTTCCTGCAGCCACGTACAGGCTTGTGTAGGTGGTCAGCACACCAAACACTGGAGGAAACGGCTGTCACCTGGAGACTGCCACCTAAATTGGTGCTTGTTCCTTTTCTGTTGCTGTGATAAAGCACCAATACCAAGGCAGCTTTTACAAGGCAGGGTTCATTTGAGCTTACAGTGATGGCAGAGAAGAGTGGCAGCAAGCAAGCATAGGCTGGAGCAGCAGAGTCAGGTCTTAAACACAAGTAGGAACCAGAGAGAATGCACTGAATAGGCCATGTGTCTTTGAAACTTCAAAGGCTGGCTTCAAGAACACACGTCTTCCAGTAAAGTCACATCTCCTGTCCTCCTAAACACTGCCACCAACAAGAACCTGAGGGTTTAAATGCCAGAGCCTATCACGGCCATTCTCATTTAAGCTGAGTTGCTAACCTGAGTAATTTTCTAGAATTCTTCCCTAACCCCTACCCCCATCCCAGTGTGCTGGAAAAAGCCACATACATTCAGAATGGATGGGGGTCTTCTTACTCTAGCAAACATACTGGCCTGATGAGCTGATGACCTTTTGACCCCAGGACAGCACATCTGCTGCTTTGGAAAGGCTTTACATGTTGTAGATTAAGCAGAACTGACTGGCCACAGATCACAGAACATTGTTCATGTGGGCAGATGGCCAGTCCTAGGACCACAGATCACAGAACACTGTCCATGTGGGCAGATGGCACGTCCTAGGACCACAGATCACAGAATGTTGTCCATGTGGATCAGGATGGATGGTGGGTCCTAGGACCACAGATTATAAAATGCTGTCCATGTGGATGGATGGCAGGTCCTAGGACCACAGGTCACAGAATGCTGTCCATGTGGATAGATGGTGGGTCCTAGGACCACAGATCACAGAATGCTGTCCATGGGGGTAGGGATGGATGATGGGTCATGGAGGCCCCACAAGAGACTCCTCTCCTATTCTCATTGCCTCCAGATCAAAGGTTTGGCAAAATCTTGTTTCAGCTGGTTCCAGGGGTCTGTTACACAAATGCCACAGAAAATTAAACAACAGTAGCAAAACAACTTTGTTCAGAAGCAGTGCAGTTTGCCTTAAGTGCTGAGACTTTTCAATAATCTGCCATCAATATTCTAAGCCAAGGAAAAACTTAAGGGCACCAAGAAAGAGATTTCTTTCCTCCAAATAAAATACTTTCAACCTTCTGGGGATCAAAGGGCTGTTCACACTTATTCACAATCCTGTACCTGTTACTTGCATTTCTCTTCTCTAACATGTTTGCTTCTGTTTGACTATGTGTCTGTGCACACTTATGTGTGTCATGTGTCTGCATGTGTGGAGGTCAGAGATCCATCTCCACTTTTTTTTTCTCAGGTCTGGTCCACTTGATTTTGGAGCAGTGCCTTTCCCTACCCCAGGGCTCTCTTACTGGTGAAGCTGGCTGGTGAGCAGGCCCTGGAGATCATCTGCCTCTTCTGACATAGGACAACAAGCGCAACTTTTAATGTGAGGTCTGGGGATTTGAACTCAGGTCCTTCTGTAAGCCAGGCAAGTACCTTATTGACTGAACCATCTCTCCATCCTCCCTCTTGTTTTGGGTGCAGCAGTGTGTGTCTTTATGTAGTCCATGGTGGGCTTGAACTTGAAGTAATCCTCCTGCCTCTGCTTCACAACTGCTGGCATGACAAGCACAAATCACCATGGCTGGCAGTCTTTTTTTTTTGGGGGGGGTTGTTTTCTGTTTTTCTTTTCTTTTTTTCTTGATGACAGGACATATAATTATTGAAAAGAAAAATGTGTTGAGTCCATTTCTTACCTGGTTGTCCCCTTTCACATTTTTCCTCTTTCTAGAACCTGAGAGAATAAGTTCAGAGGATGAAATGAGAGAGGAGAGAGGAGGTCCAGACAGTCAGAGACTAACAAATAAGAGCAGTGCCTGTTCCCACAGTACTCACAGGAGTATCTTCAGGATTTTCCCAACCGAACATGCAGACTAGCAAGACCTTCAACTCTAAGTTTTTGAGGCTACACAACTTAGCAATATGGGATCTCAAGTTTATTGTTTTATAAACTCAGGTTTGCTTTAATATCAAAAACTTTGCTTTTCATGAACCGACCCTCTAGTAAGGCCAAACTCCCTTTGCCTCCTCAAACAGCATCACCAACCAGGAAATGAGGGTATGAGTTCTCTGTAATGGCTGATCATGGTGTCAACCTGGCTATATCTGGAGTTAACTAAAACCCAAGATGCTGGACACACCTATGAGGAATTTTTCCATAATTAGATAATTTAAGGTGGGAAGACCCATCTGGGTCAAATCCTCTGGTGACAGCCCACATAAAAGGACATGGAGAAGAAAGATTTTTCTTTTAGTCTGTTTGCTTTCACTCTTGTTGGCAAGTACGTCAATCATACAACTGAAACATCACTGGTATTAGAACCTACTTCTTTGGAATTCCAATACAGACTGAAAATTGTCAACTCTCTAGGACATCACTGGGCCTCCAGCACCTGATATGGACTTCTGAGAAATCTAGTCATGTGGACCGTCAGGAGACAGCCATTGTTGGATTACTCACATAACCTCCAGCTTGACATTCTGGTCAGTCTTATTGTGTGTGTGTGTGTGTGTGTGTGTGTGTGTGTGTGTGTGTGCACTCATTCTGTCCCTTCAAATAATCTGGCTAAAACACTCTATTAGTAGTGTTATCTAAAAAAAAGTATTTAGAGATACTCTCTCAAAACCTGGATTTGAACTTGTTACTACGCACATTGTAGCTTGTGCAAATTTATGCTATATTCATAAAGAGCTTGGAGTACACTTTGGATACCTTTTAAAAATATGAGCTCAGAGCAAATCAGACACTGACATAAATTCTAAAGTATTAGGTTAAATAAGATAAAATAGCCCCATACAATACCCATATCACTTGTCTGATATTTTTCATAACAAAATAAACTATAGTCCAGAAAATTAATTTACCAGACATATCATATAAAAACATCTGTTGGTTTCAGTAACACCTTGTAAAGCCCTGGCTTCTCCCACAGTCCACCATCATCCATCCCCAGCCATTGCTCTATTGACATCTATCAGCAAGAGAGCATTCCATTTTTCAATAAGGTGATAAAAGACATTTAGGTTATTTTTTCTCTAGGTGATGTTTGCCTGGCTTCCTCAGCTCAAGCCATATGCTTTCAATAGAGTGTTTTAAAGAATGGCCTGTCTGTGTCACACATAAGGTCCTTGGTAGAAAAAGAAAGAAAAATGATTCTTATGATTCATGCCCATTATTTTCTTCTCGGTAGGCATACAGGAGTATTGTTTTAATTATGACATTATCATATTGAAGTTAAACAAGTTAAAACTGGATATGAATAATAATTGAAAGTCATCCCTGAAGTAGACTATCTCATTAAATTCTTACATCAAATTTATAGAGACCCACTTTTTATATTTATTTTGTATATGTGTATATGCCTGTGTGTGTGTGCATGTATGATGTGTCTTCCTGCCACAGTGAGTGCATGTGTAGAGGAAAAACAGCTTACAGAAGTGAGCTCTCTCCATCCACCACGTGGGTCCCAGGATGACTGAGGTCATGAATCATAGCAGCCAGCATCCTTCCATACTGAGTCATCTCCCAGCCCTCCATCACCTCCCTGAAGTTTTGTTTGCAGACCTTGCTTACCTACCACCATCTCTAGTGGGAACAAATTCATTTGTAAGTGTGCATATGTCTTCTCACAGCTGCACACTCCCCTAAAATGTTTTCACTGCACAACCCCATCCCTACCTAATTAGTGTGGGTTTGGAAATCACCACACTGCACCCACAGATACCTTATTGTGCTGATTGTTGTTGCTCTTGTTCTTTCTGGGACACATGAACAGTTGCCAGGCCAAGGAAAACCAACGCCATGCATGTTGAGATTTGGGATGGCAAGTCTCTGCTAAAGTCATTGTGGTAAACAGAAATGGTTGTCAGGTCACATGACCTTCCTAATGAAAGTCTCTGGAAAACAGAGTTCTTTGAGTAACATTATAGATCACAAACACATAAGCCTTCAGCTCAGGAAATATGCCACTGGGTTGTTGTTTTTTTTTTTTTAAGAAAACAAACAAACAAACAAAATTACTGAAAATGAGTGGCTACCTCAGTTCAAATCCACCAAACACACTTAAAATTCTGACATGTAGTGTGAGCATCTAAAATCTCAGCCCTCCTTCAGAGAGATGGAGAAGAGAAACGTATGTGATGGTGGGCCTGACATTCACAACAGAGAAACAATGGAGATGATGCCTTATGTCTTAATTAAGGTAAAAGGCAGGGTCTCATTTGTGATTTGTGGTTTTCTTCTGATCACAGAATGCACACACCTGCATATTCTCTCTCTCTCTCTCTCTCTCTCTCTCTCTCTCTCTCTCTCTCTCTCTCTCTCTTTCCTTCTCTCCTACCCTCTCTCTCCCTTGCTGCTCCCTGATAAAACAGCAGACTGCATAACCCCAAAGCCTTCTCCAGATTCTCCCCAGTTATTGCCTCTGCCCAAATGTAGCACAAACTCTGGCCATCCTCACTAGAGTTTAGTTTCAACTGTTCGGTGCTTTAGATGGTGAATGGACAGTGTGTCATGTCCTTCCTTGCATCCACAGCCTTGTGCTCATTTCTCAGCACACATTGTCTGACTTAAACCTTAAATTGACTTTGTGCTGATCATACCATCTCTCTGTTACAGGTTGTAACAATGAATGGGGCCTGCCTGACAGACAGCCCATCATAGCAGCTTATTTTGAGCTCTTTCTTGGTTTGTTTTGGTATGGTGTTTGTTTCCATATGTTTCTGCACATGTCTGCGTACAAGTGTGTGCAGACTAGAGGACACCTTGAGACAGACTTGTTCAGTTCCCTGAACCTGGAACTTTCCAATTAAACGAGGGTGGTTTAGTGGAGAATCTGTCTCTAATTCCCCAGCACTGGGATTACAAACATGTGCCTATGTGGATGTTGGGAACTCAAACCAAGTCCTCCTGCTGTGTCCTTCACCCAGTGAGTGGCTTCCCCAGGCCCTTAGCTCTGACTGAAATGCAGATCTGTTCCATGTCAGCCCTTGCTTCTTACCCACCTGACAGTATCCTCTTTCAGCTGTAAGTGCTTCCTAATCCCTTGTGTCATTTTCCAGAATTCTAAGCATGAAGTGGCCTTGATGTGACCATCCTCTTTCATCCTTCTATCCACCATGCAGTGAACTTTTCCTGAGATTTCTCTGAGAACACAGATGGCTCTCAATGCCACCTGACCTGGGGGTGCTTTGCAAAGCTTTCTCTTTCTAGAATTCCTTCCTGCTGTATTGGATTTGGGATAAGAAACCTAAGTTTTCGGCTTTCATCCTGCATATTTTATATGCAACGTATTATTTCCTCTGTAGGAGTTCTTCTAATTCTTAAATAAAGTTGGCCAATTAACTACATAGCCGGGTGTATCTGTTTTCCCAGGAACATGCAAAGCAAACAGACTCATTTTCAGGACTCCCTGGGGAATCAGGCTCATTTGGTGATGTGCAACGTTGTGCAATTCTCAAGTTTCAAGGCCCAAGCCATGATGGGAAGATTCTGGAGCTGATAAAAGTGGGAACTGACTGCCCCAGAAAACCAGGAGCCACTGTGAAGTGACAGCAAGGCCTGTGTCTTGTTTGGTAGTCACATATTGTCACATCAGCTGAGTCATGCCAAGTGTCCATTTCCCACTTCCACTGGATGCAGACAGTTGAACTCAACAACTTGAGCTTTTGAATGAAGATCAAGGGAGAAGAAGGTGGTCCAGGGTCCCCTCCCCCCATTACCATCTCTCCTTTCCTTGTAGCACTGAGTCTCTTGTATGTGTGTGACTTTGAACCCAAGGCTTCTGTTACATAAATGTTGTCTTTGTCTTTCTAAATCACAAGCTGATATCTCTCAAATTCTAACATTTAAAAATCCATAAAGCATGAGAAGGGAGTCTCACTTGATGAATCGCCCAGATGAGATTGGCCCATGAGCATGTCAGTGAGGACTGCCTGGATCACTAACTAAAGCAGGAGGGCCCAGCCCACTCTAGGCGGTACAAAAAAGTTAGCTAAGCATGAACCTGTAAGAAAGGCAGTATGCAGGGTTTCTCTCATCCTTGTTTCCATTAAGGATGGCCTGTGACCCGGAGGTACAAGCTGAAATAAACCCTTTCTTCCCAAGTTGCTTTTGGTCAAACTCCCTTATCACAGGAACAGACAGATAACTAGACTATGTTCACTTCTCATTTTGAAAGTCATCTTCGCTCATCATTTTATAGATTTAAAAATTAATGCACACCAATACTAGAATTATAAGGGAGACTTTGTATTTAACCAGGCTGGGAAGGAAAACCACACATTGAATTCATTCTTGGTGAGTTTTGTTGTTTCCTATTGGATATTTCTATCAGGCATTTATGAAATGAGATTCAGAATAACAGAAATCTATAGTAATTTCTAAAGTATAAAGTAGCTCCATGCAGTCTGTACTTGAAATTCACTGCAGTGCCCCAGTTTTCAAATAAAAACTATCATTATCTTGATTTCTGATCCAACATTAAGCACCAAGCCACCATGACTCTGAGTCGCAGCTTTTCCTACCATTAAAGAAAGCTTCTGGAACCAATGATCTGTATGTATTCTGCTATAATGAAAAAAAAAAACCTTCCAAATGAAGGGTGTTGGCAGCCCCACCCTAATGCAGCTCCCCATTCAGAAACTGACACTGACATAGGTGTTATATAATCTGTTTACCCAACAGGGAATTTATTTTAGAAAGTTAACATAGCATATCCATTCTGAGAGTACCCAAATTCTTATTCAAATATGCTTCATTATATATTTATATAAAATATACAATATACACACAAGTATTTTCAGTCCAGATACATGCATACTGTGTGTGTTCTGTAGTTAGTATCAATACTTAGGTCTTGGGTTATAGAAACTGACAAACCCCAAACAGCTCCTATGAGAGGTAATCAGTGTTCCTTGATGGGATATAGAATTACCTACAGAACACACATCTGGGTATGTCCATGAAGGAGCTTCTAGTTTGTGTGAGTTGAGGTGGGAAGACCTACTCCAGCTGTGGATAGTACCATCCCATGGACTGGGGGTCTGGGACAGTGAGCTGAGCACCAGCATTCATTTCTCTGTGTTTCCTGACTGCTCTGTGACCAGCTGCCTCATGAGCCTACAGCTCCTCTTTCTCTGCCATGGTAGACCTCACCCTCAGATGTAGAACCAGAATAAACCTTTTCTTTAAGCTGGCTCTATTAGTTATTTTACCAAAAGCATGAGAAAAATAAATAATACATCACCCTGCTACACAAAGATCTATGGAAGATTATAAAAAACAGTTGCAAGAAGTGTTTTGTTATTGTCTGTGCTAAATAGCCATTTTCTACTTTTGAAAACTAACTGCCACCTATATCCTTCATACAGATATTATTTAAAAAGAGAAGTCAGACTTAGATTTTTTTATTACCATCCTCATTTGAAAATTCAGAAATCTAAGCTCAGAGAGGCCATTAAGACTTACAGTAATGGGCAGCAGGCCTGAAGCCAAGGGGTTTAATTTCCAGATGTCAGTAGCTCTCATCATTCTCTCTCATTGGTAAGATCTTTAATTGCCTTTGATTTCAATTTGAATCATGAAATACGGCTGTGATAGTGGCCGCCAATTAGGACCAATTATCCAAACATGGTAGGGAAATCTGGACAGCGAGAGGAGAAGTTGGTGAAGCAGCTCGGAAGTGAGTGATTAGCGTTCGTGACACTGCACACAGTTCATCAAAGGACCCTTGCTTCCATTCTCTTTCTAAAGTTGGACATCCTCAGAATACTGGAGCTGTTTTCTCCTAGACACTCACTCTGGATGGCAACTAGCTTCACACATTCCAAGTAACATCCTACCAAAACCTGTAGACAGAACACCCTAAGGACCTGAAAATAAGGTCCCTTTGAAACAGACTTTCTTCAGTCTCATATACAATATGCTCATATGGTTTTGCATCATTTGGATGATGAAATTTATGGCATTGTTATTTCCTGAGACCTCATTCTGTCCTTGAAGCATATGGATGCTAATGAGCAAGGTAAAGCTAAAAAGGAAGTTAAGGGCTGGCAGGATGGTAAAAGCACAAAATCCAGACACTCTGAATTCAATCCTTGGAAACCAGGTGAAGACAGAAGAAAACTGATTCTGTATAGCTGTTGTGTTCAGACTTTCATAAACACACACACCTTGGTATGTGAACATCTCCTCTCCACCTCTGGTTCTCCCCCCACACACACTTATACCTAAATAAATCATGGAAATTTAAAATAAAATGAATCTGTGTATACCTTTTCCAGGGGCATTTCATGTGTGAGAACATCAGATTGCATTGGCTTCTGACACTAACCCCACATAGCTTCACCAATTTAGTTTTAGGAAAACCAAATCAATCTAATTAACATGTATGTACCCTCATACACTTATTGTTTAGGACAAGTACCCTTGAAAATCTCAGCATTGTAGAGTTATAGGGCTTTTCTTGCCAACTATAGTCAAGAGGCACAGGAGTCTAGAACATACTCTCTCTGTCTAAAATGTGTATCACTTAATAGCCCCCAAATCCATATCCTCTCTAGTAATCACTACTCTAAATTTCTACTTCTATAAATAATAATTTTTTAAGATTTCACATATAAATACATACTTTATATGTGGTTCATTTCACTGAAAGTAGTATTCTTCTAAATGGTTTTGCAAATAACATAATTTCCATCTTTTTTAGGGTTGCATAGTATTCCACTACATACACATACTACAATTTTAGTTAATGCATTTGCTGATGAGAACTGAATTTTATCTATTCCCTGTCATGACTGCTAAGAACAGTGCTTCAGTGAAGAATGAGATGAGAGGGAAACTCTTTGATATGCTGGCTTCATTTCCTTTGGATATTTACTGAGAAGAAGACCTACAGCATCACATGACAGTGGTGAGGAATGTTTTCCAGGAGGGCTATAGTGACTGACACTCTCATCAATAGTATTCATGGCTTTGTGACACAAATTCACCAGCACTTGTTGCCTTTATACCTTTGTTTGTTTGTGTGTTTTATTCATTCCACCAGGGGTGGGCCCCGTCCTAACATGGGCAAACATTTATTGTGTGTGTATAGGCACACTTCTGGAGTTCAGGTGACAACATTGAGAACTGATACCAGGGAATCAAACTCAGGTCATTGGACTTGTCATCACCCTCTGAGCCACACTGCTGAGATAGCATTACATATATGTGTACCTGTTGCCCATCTTCATTGCCCAGTTTTTTTTAAAAAAGAGTTATTTTTATTAATGTGTATAGGTGTATTTTTTTTTAACATATGACATGTAAGTTCAGGTGTCTGTAGAGCTAGAAGACACATTTGGATATCCTGAAGCTAGAGTTATAGGTGGTTGTGAGCTATAGGACAACGGTGTTTGGAGCCTATCTAGGATCCTCTGTAAGAACAAATGTTCTTAAACCCCAAGCCAAGTATACAACCCTTCACTGCCTGTTTTTAACCTGGACTATTTGTTGTCATGCTATTGAGGTTGTATTATTTTATAGAGATATTGGATCAGCAGATATATTCTTGCTTGTATACTGCAGACCTCTCCAACCTGAGGCCAAGCAAAGCTACATGTGTGGCCCATCACAAATGTAAATTGACTTAAAATGCTATGGTGTCTTCTTTTGTGAAGCTGATTGCATTCACACTGTCTTAGGCTGGATACCTCTACAGTATGTGCTTAGATCAGGTCATTGTCTCAGAAGTAGGTATGTTTTAATATCTGGGGACTTCATAAAAAGGTACACAAACAAATATTAACTGTGCTTTAATCACAACAGGTCTGGAAGGCTTAATCATGACAATTAAGAAACACATTGGGAAAGTTACGAGGTTCAGTGCAAAGTGAGCATGGGGTCTCCTTGTTGGAGATGTGTTAGAAGCATCATCAGAAGTACTGGACTGCTACCCTTGTGAGCATGGGACTCAGCAGCTAACCCAGGCCATGTCCACAGGGTTCTTGAGGCCAGGCAAGCACAGGAGAACATGAAATTCTCTGAGGCAAATTCATTATTTATGCCCATAAACACTGATTATAATTACGTTACACAACTAATTTTTCCCTTAATTACACAAGTTAAAATAATCTATTAAGGTTATGGAGGTCATGTGAGGTATGTTTTCCAGACATCAGTGAAGCTTTCTGCTTGGAATGTAGGTTCTTATTTTAGTCTTGGTTTATGGCATGTTAATTATAAAGCAAGAGAACAACTGTGGGTTGGGGGATATGGCAGACATTCCAGTAGTGTGCAGTGTGAACCCCTGATCTTCATCCTCAGCATCTCAAAAGAGAAGAGGACAGAGGAGGGGGGATGGAGAGGGGAGCAATAAAGGCAGCCTCTTAAGCAAATAAGGCAATAGGCTGAACACAACAGGGAGCCTTTGCTCCTCCCCCCATCTCTCTCCCTTCCCCTCTCTTTCCCTTTCCAATCTGTCTCCTTCTTTTCTGTTCTCTTCATTCTTTTCACGTGTGTGTGTGTGTGTGTGTGTGTGTGTGTGTGTGTGTACATGAGCACAGGAGTGCAGTGCCTGAGTGCTAGGATTAAAGGATTAAAGTTATGTGCTACCATTCCTGGTCTTCAAACCCCAAATCTAAACGTTTCTTATGATTACTGGGCCTCCTGTTCTCTGTTTTTATTTATTCTAGATTAATATAAATTTCACATTGGTAAAAGCTCTCTGATTGACTCACACTTTCAGTGCTTCTAGTGAATAAGATTAACTTATTATCACTTTGCAGAAATTCTTACATAGAACACACACCAGGCTCCTCACCTACAGACACGGAACATCATGGCTCTCTAGTACACATGCTCCTTGTGTGCAAAATACAGCTGAGCTCCAACAGCCTGCTGTTGATGACTTAACACAAGGTGCTCTGAGTGACTCTGGAAAGCCAGAAAGGATGATTACCAAAAAGCCCCTCAGATTTGACAAACATGCCTTCGAAATTAGTCCTCTACTATCTTGGTTATAATCAGTTTTATGGGGCTTGTGTTGCTCTTGTTAAATGGTCCTGACAATTTCCATCTACAGTTACTTCAATCATATTAACAGAAGTTAAAGTTCACAAGTAGTAAAATAAGTCCTTTTATTGCATTTGGGCTTCTAGAAATAGATTATATTACACATACATACAGAGAGAGAGGAGGCAAGCATACACTATAACCACTATAATGCCAAACATTTCCATTCATGTTGGACTTGGCATAGTTCCTTTTGGGTCAGCATAAGATGCTCTGCCACAAACCAAGGACATCATTACTCAGGAAATAAAATGCTTATGCACCAGAGACTTGTCAAACAAATCCTATTAAACCTACCAAAAGATGCAACATTTTTTCAAGGACAGACACAGGGGTCAGATAGGAAAACATGTGAGTAGATATTGTTACTAATTGTACATGTGGGGGCTGGAGAGATGGCTCAGAGGTTAAGAGCACTGACTGTTCTTCCAGAGGACCTGAGTTCAATTCCCAGCAAAACCACATGGTGGCTCACAACCATCTATGATGAGGTCTGGTGCCCTCTTCTGTAAAACTGTATGCATAATAAATAAATAAATCTTAAAAAGAAAAAAACTAATTGTACATGTGTAAAGATATACAGGCAGGGTCGGGACATAGCTCAGTGGATAAAGGGCTTACTACAGATGCTTGAGGACCTGAGTTTGAATCCCAGAACCATGTAAATCTAGGGATGGTGGGTAGCACACTTCTATAATATATAACAATATGGGAGGCAGAAGCAGAGAATTCCCAGAAGCTCTTGGACCAGCAAGCATGTGATATTCAATGGAAAACAAGAGTGTACCTCAAACAAAGTAAAGGTGATTGACACTTGAGATTGTCCTCTGACCCCTACATGTATACTGGGACATATATTTGCCTGCAACCATGAGCACATGAACACAGACACATAGCATATGTAGCATACACACAGAGAGACACATATTAAAAATACAAATGCAGAATTACACTTACTTCACAAATCCTTTCTTTTCCTTCAAATTATAATGCCATCCTCCACATAATAGCCAATCTAATTTTTACTTTTTATTTTATTTTATTGAGTTACTATGTATTACTTCAGAAAGCATATAGAAGACAATGTACTAACATTATGGCGAAAACTGAAAGAGACAATGTGACCACATTCTAAATTGTACAACAAATAACAGGTTAGGAAGGCTTGCAGAAGGCACCCTGGGTGTGGCACAGTCTTTCAAAGTGACCCTGAATCAAATACCATTAATGAAGACATCTGAAAAAAATAACTTTGTGTTACTCTGTTAGGGACGCTAAAGGTGGGTGGTCAGAAAATTTCTTATGCATAAGCTTGGATGTGAGTAAAAGCATGATGGATTAAAGACTGCTGTGTATAGTTCATTTCTCATGGGCATTTAGGCTTCCATTATCTCACCCCTGTTTTCTAGCTGATGTTTATGCATGAGGCTGTCATACTCCTAGACTGCACATGTATTAATGACAGGGTCCCCATTTATCTCTGTCCTCTATCAGCAGCACTCTATAGCCCAAACCTGGGCTTTTATTCTTAGACATAAAACTAATCATGGGGAATATTTAGAAGAGAAATTGAAAAAGAAACGCTTATAGAATTGATGTTAAATTTAAAGTGAAATTAGCTTCTTTTCTTTTTAATTTTAATTTTTATTTACTATTGAAATTTTCATACATGTATACAATGTACCTTGACTGCATCTATCTCCCACTCCTCCACTGCAACTATGCCCAGGACCATCCATCACACCTCCTCCCAGCTCATGCCACTTTTCATTATCTATTTATTTTTAACATGCTGAGTCCTATAAGTGTTTTAACTTTACACTTATTTAGAGTGTATGAGTGTATTGTGTACTTGGATGCCATAGTACATGTATGTGAACAACTTTAAGGGTAGTCAGTTATAAGCATGTGGGTTCTGGGAACTAAACTTGGGTTACCAGACTTGGAGACAGAACATTAGCCCACTGAGCCATCTTTTAAAAAATGTTTTTAAATTTATTTTCTTTGCATGAATATTGTATCAGCATGTATGTCCCATGCATGTCTGGTGCTTTCAGAAGCCAAAAGAGGGTGATTGTATTCCTTGGAAGTAGAGTTACAGAGAGTTGTGAGCTGCCATGTAGATAACCGGAAATTGAACCCATGTCCTCTTAATGACTGAGCCATATCACCAGGCCAAATTCAATTTTTTTTTAAACTTTATTTATTTAATTATTTGCCTTGGTGTTTGCCTGGAACTGGAACTACAGACAATTGTTAGCTGCCATGTGGGTGCTGGGAATCGAACCCGGGTCCTCTGGAAGAGCAGACGGTGCTCTTAACCACTGAGCCATCTCTCCAGCCCCCCAAATTCAATTTTTTTAAAGTTAACATTTCAGGTAATGAGAACAGAGCCAAATTTTTGTAGTGTGCAGACTATGGCAGTAGGAGCAGGTCACATGAAGAAAAATAAAATAAATGGGCCAAATAGAAAGCTCTCTGCCTGTGTTAAGGTAAGCTGAAACAGCTCTCTGGTTTCTAGATCCCCAAATTGTATTGAAGTGAAGTATATGTGCTGTGCATTGCATTCTGTACCTATGGAATCAATCTTCTCATGCCTGAGACAAAATGCTTGATAAAAGCAGCTTAAGGGAAAAGGATTGATTTTTGGCTTATGGTTTAAGGTAACACAGTCCATCATGGCCATCATGGTAAGGAAGGAACATCAGGACAGTGAGGTAGGTGGTCACACTGCAGCTGTTCAGGTGAACACCAGTGATGAATCACATTTATTTTAGCCTTTTATTCAGTTCAGAATCCTAGCCCATGAATGGTGTTTCCCACATTCATCCCACTTTAGTTAACCCAACTAAATACAACCTCACAGACATGCCCAGTTACCTGCCTCCTAGGTCATTTGAGGTCTTGTCAAGTTGAGAACAAATATTACCTTTATATCCATTGTAAACAAATATCTGCTATATATGTATTGTGCCACAGAGGTAAAGATGAACCCTCTGCTTCCTATTGTGCCACAGAGGTAAAGATGAACCCTCTGCTTCCTATTGTGCCACAGAGGTAAAGATGAACTCTCTGCTTCCTAGTATCTAGGGAAAACAGCACAAACTTTGTACACCAGTTGGCCTGTGTATGGGTGCTCTGTTTAATAAACTGAAATACATTCTGCTGGGAAATAGCATGACATGGTACCCTCCTCCAAGGTATCTTTAATACTCCAGATGTTTTGACTCTAGGAGCCTTTGAATCATGTGGTCATCCAGCCACCCAGGTATGAGGAGCATTCAGGATTTTGTAGCTCCTCACTTGGTCTCTGTCAGGATCACTGGCATAGTGGCCAGTGAGTCAACACTGTGGCTCTCTGATTGTACAGCCCAAGTGCAGAACTACACTATGTGTAAGCTGAACAGTAAGGCCACATGCCAAAGCTCTCATGCCTGTGAGTGAGAGGAGATGGGATCAGGCCTTCTGAGAGGCACCATTTGGAAACATTTACAGTAAGTTGATAATTTGACTTTCTCTTTTAAAACTAATAATAAAAACAAGGCTTGCGTTTTATGTATCTGTTTACCTTTATTTCATTTTTCTGATCATTCATTTTTATGGTATTTCTCAGAAGCACCAGTCCGTGACAGATTGGAAATAAAACCTGAATTATGCTAAGACTCAGAACTCAGGCCCTGCAGGAAGTGCTGCACAGGAACTGTCCTAGCTTCCTTTCTGCAGCTGGGATAAAGTCCCTTGACAAAAGCAACCTGAGGGAAAGGGGTTCCTATTCACCGACGACTCCAGGGCTCAGCTCCCATCCTAGCCAGGAGTCAAGGCAGCAAGAACTTGGAACTGCTAGTCACATCACAACCACACACAAGAGCAGGATGCAATGGGTCCAAGCATGTATGCTCCATACTCAGGATTCCTTCTCTCTTCTTACATCACAGGGGATGCCTAGGGAGGGATGCTACCCAGTGTGGGCAGGGTCTTCCATTATCAGTCAATGTAACCATTCAAGACAATCCCCCACAGGTCCACTTGTTCTAGATTATCTCTTATCAATACTCTCTTCCCAGGGGATGCTAGATTGTGTCAAGCTGACAATTACAAATAATTATCAGGGGATGATGTGAATAGAACAGGAAGAAAACACTGAAATCTAAATTAGCATAAGAGAAGAAAGCTCTCTATTTGTATTATTCCCTCTAAATCAAACAAGGAGTTTAAAGACACACACATACACACACTCACACAGAGTCACCAGACATTTCTCTGTAAAATTAGATAGGCCTCCCTTTTCATCAGGAAATAACTTAAAACTGATGAACACCATAAGAAGAAACACACTAGGTCCCATCATTCAACATTCTACTACACCTTATAGTGTTAAAATGAACACTTTAAAATTATTTAATATGAGATTTTTATGTTTCAATTAATCCAATTTGCTAAAATCTCACCCCAAAATTTGATTTAGTTTAAAAATGAACATGGATTTCAGTCATGGTGATGTAAGTACAGACACACCTTTAGCTAGCTAAGGTAAAGTGATGAAATATAGACAAAATGAACTGATGAGTGACATGGGCTTGAACTCAACTCAGGCTGTGAGGCTTGGCCACAAGCACCTTTACCTGCTGAGCCATCTTGCCTGCCCAAAAAACTTCAGTTTTAAATATATTTGATATAAAAATTTAGGCAAATAGCATTATTAAAAATAAAACAATAAGAAATTATTTTTCAGAAAAAAATTAAATAATACAATGCTTTAAATTTATTTTTAGTAAAGGTATTTGATAGAAAAATGTTAAAATCCACAAATAAATTAAAACCAAAAGCATAGGCTATTTTTTTTTTTTGTACATTGGTCTGTTGCCATCCTCAGAATACTGATTTTCCTCAAACTCACATTTCCAAATCCAGAGGGCCAAAGTGGTAGCATTAGGAGGTGGGGCCTTTTGAGAGGTATTGTGGGCAAACAGGTCACTAACATGATTACTGCTATGGGGCCCACAGGGACATGCTAGCTTCCATTGCTTAAGAAGACTGTTACAGACTAGGATACAGCCATTGCAGCATACTGCAACAGTAGA
The DNA here is from genome assembly GCA_004025045.1 of Sigmodon hispidus. Lineage (NCBI taxonomy): Eukaryota > Metazoa > Chordata > Mammalia > Rodentia > Cricetidae > Sigmodon > Sigmodon hispidus. The sequence goes on along the minus strand of PVIH01000425.1, from coordinate 107,652 downwards.
TGTCTGCTATCTGCAAGCCACCTACCTGCTGGGCCTTGTTACAGCCACTCAAATGTAACAAAGCCAGAGCCAATGGAGTGATGCTTCAAAACCAAATTCTCATGAAGGGGCTGCCATTTATGTCTTTTGACTCACAAATATCAACTTTAATAAACTAACATGACAATTTATGAATTTGGGAATTACCAAACATAGGAATTCAGGATTCCTAAGGAGGTGTTTGGTGTTTTCCAACATCCCTAACTTACCGGTGTTAATAGAAGACCTGTGTTGAGTTGAGCTTGAATACAACATGACTTTCTCTTTCTCAGGCTATTTTGTTTACTAATTTCCTTGTAAGGCTCATCTTCCAATGGGAGATGCTTTCTTCCTTAAACTCATATAGCTGAAATGTTTTTCTAATAGAAAAATCAGCATTGGTATATTTTTTCTGTTTTCTTTTCCAACATCGGCATAGGCAATATCATCTGTAGAAGGACTAGAAGAAAAAAACATGGATAAACAGCAGAGGAGATCTGCAGAGGAATTGGAGCAGATGGCAGCATTTAATATGGCTGCCGGCTTTTCTCGTGTCCATTTATGCCTGCTTATGATTTTATATTGCCTAAATAAAATGCAGGCATGTGTTTTGCTTATAAAGTTGCCCCTGCTTATTATAAGAAATTATACATGATAGCTTCTCTGGATGCCTCAGAGAGTCTGAGAAGAGAGTCATATGATAAAGCAAACCATAGCCCATGCTGGCTCTGTTCTCCAAATTTATGCATTACTGTGGGTTTTTTTGCTTTCCTATTAAACTCAAACATGTATGGAAATTCACAAGAATAAATCTATTGATGTGAAAAGTATTGAGTCCAAGCATTGATTACCCTTTAAGACAAATCATGATTATATTAGCTATGTCCAAATTCTAACAATAAACAATATAGTGGGGGAAGGGTTGGTTTTGGTTTATGGCTTAAGGGGTTAGGGCTAGGGTTATAGTGCTTTCACAGTCAGTCACAACACTTCAAAGCCCACCCTCATGGCCTGCTCTACTCAAAGAGGATCCACTTCAGGGCCACAAACTGGAGGCCAAGTGTTCAGAGAAGTGAAGGCTGTGGTGAACATTTCATATTCAAACACAGAAACGACACACTCTCATCTCTGCAAGCCTTGGTGTGAATGAGGTTACAAACAATAAACTCATTACTACCAGTGACAGGAGCATGAGAAGGCAGGGCTGTAACACCATTAAGTGTGTTGAGAGAAAGACAGCCATGCTGATCTAATTTATCATCAGCACCAAAACATCAGAGACAATCTGTAACCCCATCACAGAGGTTCAGGACTCAATAACACACTTACAAAGAAAGGCCAAAGCCTATGAAAACTGAATTTCAGTAAAGTTAGAATGTGTCAGGGATCCAAAAACAAATGCTCCAAACATCTGCAAGCAACAGAAACAAAGGCTAGCCTGCCCCATGTTTTCACAAATACCTAGGAGCCATGTAACAACCAGTGTCTACATTGACTCAGCTCCTAAGTAGTTACTGTGACATCCTTGGAGGTGAAAGAGGCATTTTAGCTGTGTTAATGAGATAATAGAGAGGACATAAATCCTTAACACCGAGAACTGGCACCCCAGAAATGGTACATCAGATCCACCCAATAAATTGGATTAAGGGTATGTTTTTTTTGGGTTTTTTTTTGTTTTTTGTTTTTGTTTTTTTTTTTAAAAAAAAGGCTCTAAAAAATGCTACAGGCTTCCCTGCTTAGAAAATTGAACCTCCAATTCCAGATGACACCAGACACTTGTGTTTTATTCTCTCTAGCTCATTGTGTGCGTTCTGCACCCTGTCTCGGCATCATTTCCTTTCCCACCATGTCCTGACTCAGAGAGCAAGAAGTAGAGACAATTCCAAATCTGTGCTGTAATGCAGGCTCATTAATATGAAAAAAAAGTGACAGATTCACCTCACTGTGGAGCATGTAGAACTCAGTGGGACTCTTATAGAACTGCACTCTTTTCTCTATAGACAGGGACTCAGAACAGCCTGGGGAGGGGATAGGAGTGACCCTCATACATACTCCCCTCTGTGTCAATGCCAAGACCAACAAAATATCTGTGCCACTTTCATTTTATTCTTCAACGTAAACATTTATGCTCCACACAGCACACTGTTTGATCCATAACTCGCTGGCACGTTGAATCTTGGACAGGATATTAAATAAAAGTAAACAAACTCATGAAACCACAAATACATAAACACCACACTTAAAATGTTTAGAGAAGACACAGACCCATAGATTTGTAGTGCATGCAAAGAGGAATGAAAGCTTTAGCTTGGAACATCCTGGCATAGCTGATATGTCAAAAGACATGACATCTCAAAACATCTAAGGCTAATTTGTCATCAATTTCTGTACCTTGGGGGGGTGTGGGGGAGACTGACAGATAAATGTCAGTCAATTTTCACTTCTCTAGAGGTCTGTCCCTGAAAGAATACTAATGACCACTAACTGCTTAGACCTACCCAGGGAGATATATTAAAGAGTAAAGGAACTGGGCTATTTCCTGGGGGAGGGGGACTAGCATTCATAGTTAATTATCTAGAAACATCAACTCTTCTGCCTTCAGAATTATAGTTAAAGAAATTTTTAGTGACCAAAAATCTAATGTGTGGACCCATTTGTAGGATTTAGAGCTTATGAACTATTTTTTTTTTCTTTTTCAACAGTGACTTCACTGCTCAAGTCTCTGAAGTAACTGACCTGCTTAAAATCTCACCAGTGTGCAAATTGCTTTTTGTTTCTGTACAACTGTGAAATGACACACATGGCTGAGTATCTATAATCCACGTCTTTGGCATTTATTATGAGTAAATGTTTGTTTTGTATGTGCATTTTATATATCTATTGAATATTGTAGATGCATGGGTTCAGATACGACTTCCTGAGGATGAAAAAGTTCTGAGAGGCCAAAGTTTAAAAAACTGTGTCCTAACCAGAGAGTGACAGTGATGTAGTCATCAACACACAACTGTTAAACTGTAAATCCTGAATTTTATGAAAATGTCCACGGTCCTATGTGAATGCAGACAAGAGGAAGCATGATCTAGAGTAAGTCATCAATGAGATTTCCATGGGGACAGCTGCTGAAAAAGAGTCTGGGGAACACAGAAAGAAAACTCCTTCCAGGAGATGATGAGGCATAGAAGGACATCAGTATCTAAGAGTGCACAGCCCAAGGCAGTCCCAATGCTCCACAAGGCATCAGTACCAGAAGCATCAGGTAATAAGTGTGAAACAGGCAAGGAACTGCAGAGATGGTTCAGTGGTTAGATGCATGGACCGCTCCTGAAGGGGACCCAGACACCCATGCTAGGTGACACTACCTGTCCCTCCAGCTCCAAGGGATATGACTCCTTCTTCTTACTTCTGCAGACACTGCACTTGTCACATTCACAGAGACACAAATAAAAGAAATTAAAGTAAATCTTTTAAAAAAAGCAACAGCTTAAGTGAGCACATTGATGGACAGGAACAGGACACTAGAAAATATAACATCATAACATTGTACTTTATATTTTTGCCAAAAGTAGAAAGCATTAATTATTTACTTTACAGAATTCTAAACTTAGTAACATCACAACAATATCACACCAATGGGGCTGGGGAGATGGGTGCAGACCTGAGAACTGAGCTTCAGATCCTCAGGGCTGGGTAGGGCAGTAGCTATCAATAACTCTAAGTCTGGGAAGCAGAGAGACTGAGTCAGTGGGATCACTCACACTGGTTGAACTGTAGGTATAGAAGACTCAGTGAACTGCAGGCTCATTAAAGGACCCTATCTCAAAGAAATAGTAATAAGGTAGGAAATGAGGAATGTCCAATTTCAACCTCGGACTTCCACGTTCACTCAGGCACAAATAGACATACATATGTATACACTATGTACACAAAGAAGATCATGAAAATAAAAGCATGAAAAATACAAATATCTTTTTGCACTACAGAATTTTGGTGCCTTTAAGACTTCACTCTTCTGGTCTACAACAATGATATGTATGTCTGTTAAGTACTTCAACTAGAGAACCATGAAACTTAACACTGAGTCTGATTAAAAAAGCCTCACCATTGTACTGTACTAACAGCCCCTATGAGAGCCACAGCCCATCAGCTAAACACCATTTGGCTGGGATCAGAGTATGTACCATATGTAGGAGTTGTTAATTTCCTGGACAGTATCAGCCATTTGCTGGCTTTCTATGTCCCAGAAAACTTCAGGAAAGGATATCTTGATTCCCTGGATCCAGTCTTTCTTACCACAGCCTGAACTGTTTCCTCCACCTAAGACACCCTCACTCTTTCAATCTGCAATGCTATTCTTTAACAAATCTGGCCAAGGGCAAGGAAGCTGATGTTTCAGGAAATGTGGGGAAAAGGATGCTAACAACATTACAGGGTCCAGGCCAAGTACACTGGTGGAACTCTTTGTTAAGAGAGGTAAGGAGTGAAATGAGCCACTGGGAAAGCATCCCAACGCTTGTAGGGATTGACAGTCTTCAGGATGGGTTCCAGTGGATGACATCCCTTTCTGTCAGAGTCTGTGTTGTTATGGTTTAGGCAACTAAGTCACAAGACAGTGGGAGGAGGTTCAATACATACTTATTTTTTCCTCCTTCATTCAAGGTTCCAATGCTTGTGCTCACTCACAAAAGATATGATGGTCATTTCTGGTGGCCTTAATGCTGGTGAGTAGAAATCTGACTTAACAAAGTGGTCAGTGCAGGGATTTCCGTCCCTTTCAGCCCTCTGACCACTTGACTGATTTAGCCAATTGCAGGGGCCTCAACTCTGTTTTCAATGTAAATTTGTTTACCCAGTAGAGCATTTAAACAGAATAGGCAGGTGGCCTGCTTTCCTAACAGTGTGAGAGTTAGTGGTGATGTTTTATTAAACTAAACATATGTCTGTAAAGTGCTTGCTGGGTGAGTACAAAGACTTGAGATGAGATCCCAGAACCTGTATGAAAAACATATTGAGTATGGTAGTATTCACTTGCCATCCCAAGGCTGGGGAGGTGGAGACAGGAGGATCTCTGGACTAGGCTAGCCTGATAGGATAGCTTAGTAGGTCAGTGCTTGTCTGATATGGCAGACAACATACCCTGTAGAAGGAGCAGGAGGAGAGGGGGAGGAGAAGGAGGAGATGAAAGCAGAGGAGGAAGGATATAGAAAGGTGAACAATACTAAGGACAAACTCCAAAAGTTTGTCTCCCTGGCCCCTGAATGCAAACTCACACACATAGATGATAACAAAAAGGTGTGCCCTTTTAATTTTAGCTTGTACACAAAGGATTCACCACTGGGCTCCTGTCTGCCTTGTCACCCTAACCCAGAAGCTTCCAGCATGTTCCCGATGCTCTCTTTCTGTCTGAACATGGAGACTGATGAGCTTACACCTTTAAATTAATACCTTTCACCTAATCCTAGACATAGTTTTAAATCTGTTTCTGGAATGAACTACAGCAGTCTACAGCAAGACAATCCCCCCAAAGCATAATTTCAAATGTGCAATGAGCAATTTCTTGTCGGACCTTCCACAGTTTATATTCATTATTCCACTGTCCTCTGTCTAAAAGCACCATGAAAGCATAAAAAGTGCTGATAAATTGTTTCTTTTCTATCAGCCACACCTCCCCCTGGTGTGGATGGAGGAAATGGACCTGACTTTATTTACAGTTAACTATCTTTAACTGTCTGCCTAGCTGTAGGTATGTGTCTAGATGACACACCTAATGCCATATTATATTCCACCCTCTCTTTATACCTTAATCTTTGCTTTTCTGTTCTTCAAGAAGCTGATTTTCTTTTTGTGGTATCTGTCTTCCAGACCAGCACTGATATGGAATTATATCCTTTTTTGTGGTTTCTTTGTATTTTTCTGTATTTGATTTTGTTTTCTTTAATCTAAAACATGGTATCTCTTTGCATTATCTTACTGAACTTGCATGTAAATTTTTTCCCCTCCTGGTTCCTGTCTATGTTACGTATTGTATCCTGGGAATTGACCATAACTATACTTAAAAATTGGTATACTGGAGAAAGCTTTAAAAACACATGCCCAGAGTGTGCTTAGAGAGTCTGAATGGTCAGCTCCTGGAGGTAAAGAAAGGGATGAATAATAAGAAAAGAGAAATTTTTAAACATAAGCAACAAAAATAATGAGGAAAACAAATATAAATAAATATTTCTGATGACTGTAATTCTTGTAAAGGACGACATAAGATAATAGGGTACGTATGCTAGTTATTACCTGTTACTGTGATAAACAGCACAACCAAAAGCAATCTATAGAAGACTTTATTTTGGAATATGTATTCTAGGGCAGTTGATGATGGTGTAGAGGCATAGGTGCAGGCAGATGGGTCAGGAAGTCATTGTTTATATTTTCAACCACACATGGAAAACGGTAAGGGTAAACAGGAAGTGAGTGAGGGTCAACAGGAAGTGAGTGAGGGTGAACAGGAAGTGAGTGAGGGTCAACAGGAAGTGAGTAAGGGCGAACAGGAAGTGAGTGAGGGTGAACAGGAAGTGAGTGAGGGTGAACAGGAAGTGAGTGAGGGTCAACAGGAAGTGAGTAAGGGTGAACAGGAAGTGAGTGAGGGTCAACAGGAAGTGAGTGAGGGCGAACAGGAAGTGAGGCAAGGTTATAATCCTTCAAAGTCCACACCTATGATCTTCCTCCAAGGTTGCATGTCCTCAAGGTTACGTAACCTCCACCAAATACTGCCAACTGGGGACCATGTTCAAACAAACATACGAGCCTATGGGGACATGTATTGGTGTGTTCACAGAATATTTTCTTAAAGAGGGCTGAGGATGGGCAAACAGTGGACTTCGTCGTGTAAAATAATTACTAAGAGGTGGGGAGAGAGTTCAGTTGGTAAAATATTTACAGTGCAAGCATGAGGATCTGAGTCTGGATTTCCAGAAATGGCTCTGGACATTTATAATCCCAGCATGGGGAGAGGAGATGGAATCCTGAATTCACTGTTCAAACAACCTAACTGAATCCTAGAGCTCAAGGCTCAGTATGAGACTTCATCTTAAAAAAAAAAAAATAAGGAGAGGCAGTGTCTGAGGAATAAACTGGATGTTGACCTCCGGCCTATACACACACACACAAACACACATGCACACACAGGCATGTGTACCTATAGTCACATATGCAGATTCATATCTGAAACACATGTATATACTATACACACTCACAGAACAGCTAATACATACACATAGCTATACACAGAATTATATATATATGCACAAATAATCCATAATATAGTAATGAGCCATAAAAATTCTACATTTCTATTAGAAAACACTTGTCTGTCTTTGGAGAACTAATGCCTGTAAACCTCAATCCTTTAAATCCATCAATTTATCATTTCTTCCTGGATTCAGATGTATTTTTGTGAAGAAGCAAAAAGCTCTTTTTTTTCAGGGACATATGAGGATAGAGGCTGAGAAGGTTCTTTGAATGGCTTTTATGAGGCAATACATGGGAGGAGGGATAAAATACAGGCTTTGTGTGCTGTATTCAACATGAAATACTTCTGCACACACTGAATTCTTATTTCATATGATATTGTATCCTTACAAAGCACTTGGATTTTTGTACAGAAAGACCTAAGAAGAGCTGCTTATACGGCAAGATTTCTAAGGATGAACATAAATATATAACCAGGATGTGCTGGTAATTCCAGCAATCAGGATGCTGAGTCAAGAAGGCTGATGGCTCCAAACCCAGGTCAGCCTGGGCTCTACAGAAAGGCCTTGTCTCATACAATCAAGGGCTGAGGAAGAGTCTCAGTGCCTGGGATCCACACACAAGGTTTGATCTGCAGAGGTGCCTAGATCTACTCTCAGTAATGTGCCCTTCTTTCCCAGAATTCTAATTACCATTTTAAATGCCATGATTGCAAGAGTGTCTTATGATTTTAGGAATGTTTACTACCTCACCAGTAAGTTGGGAAAAAAATATTCAACTTCAAAAAACAAATAGGAACTCTGTTTACTTCTGAAGTTGAATTTTTTTAACACAGGATACTTCTTTGATAAAAAAGAAAAGAAGGGGAAGTGTTATGGTGACTGGGATAGTAACCTTCTGCCCAGCAGACAGAGATGGAGTCTCAGGGCACGCTTGCGTAGTTTAGGTATCAGTTTAAAAAGACATTCTGGAGATAGTAGGAACACAGCTTCAGACTGAAAACTGGACTCATTTCACACTATGCATTTTTTTCTCCATTTTAAAATATTCTATTTTTCCTCTGTATTGTATTTGTAACCAGTCAGTTTTTCCCATGCATTGTATGGGTTCTAGGAATAGAATTGGGTCATCAGCCTTGGTGGCAGGCAATCTGTCTAGCGATACTCGTCTCATTTCAGTGTGGTAGGGATTTACAAGGACAAGTGCTGATGAAGTAGGACTTGTCAGTCTATCCTCAGAGAGGACAAGCTGTGTCCAGCTGTAAGAACAAAGCATCGAGGCGAGATGAGAGCTCCTGGTATGGGACTGGCTGGCAGCATGTTAAGGCACAAGTGTTTTCCTGAGTTTGCCTCTGGGCATAGTCCTTTCAAGAAGCAGAATAAAAGAACTGACATTGTGCAAAGGCCTTTGGACTTCTTACAGATAATGAATGAAAACACAGAGTCTAGAACACTTGGGTGTTTTCTGGTTGAATTTTTAGTGCCCCCTCCCCCAATATGGGAGAAGCAGGGATTTCTACTGTCATGAACACTCACCCTTCATCTTGGGAGCAGACAAAGGCATCCCCTAGAAAAAGCAGGGCATCACTCACAGGCAGGCAGATTATGCAAAAACTGTGAGGTAAAAGCTAATATAAATATTAACTTCAGAGGACTGTCTCAAAGACCACAGATAATTAATGAATGGGATTAAGATGAACTTGGATAATTTCAATATTGGGTTTTGAAAACATGAATTTTGCACTAGGATCGGGGTAGGGGGAGCTTCAGAGAAAGCTTGAGCCAAATTGACATATTACACAAAACCAGTATCACAAATGTATTTGTAGACATGTGGTTGGCCAACACTTGGTACTTCATGTGGTGAGAGCTTAAAAATAACTAGGAGGAAGATGAGACATAATTCTCATTGTGAGAGGCACTACGTTTCCTGTGGATGTTCATCTACTAGAACACCCAGCACCAGCATCAATGAAGAACACTCCCTTTCTATGCATGGTCAGTAACCAAGAGGAAAACTACACTAAAACTGCATCATACTGACTTATCTTCAAAATCACAACTATGTACATTCCAGGGACTGAACATATGGCTCAGGAGTTAAAAACACTTGTTGCTCTGGCAGAGGACCCAAGTTCAGTTTCCAGCACCCATGTAACAGCTAACAACTGTTTGTAACTCCAGACCCAGGGCATCAGATACCCTCTTCTGGCCTCTGTGCGTACTGCAGCTGTGTGCACAAACTCACTCATATACACATATATACCTAATTAAAAATAAAAATAAGATCCTAAGTATGTTTTACAGTAGTATTGGAAAGTATTTACTTGGATCCTTATATGGATGAGTAGAATGGAACCTCAGAGGACTCACACATAGGTCTTGGAAGATAATAGCAGGCTAGTCCCTTATAGATGGTAGCATTCACGTGTATGTCTACTTAATCATGAATCTTGAAATATCTGTCAAAGCAAAAATCCCTTTCCTGCCCAAGAAGGTTTGATAAAATTTAGACATTAATGGCTTAGATGTTCTATCCACTTGTTCCTGGATGCTAAATGCCCAAGTTTATATCCTTGAACTACTCAGAACATTCTATGTATATCAGTCAAATAAACACCTGTATGCTAAGCTATAGTTAGCTGAGGATCTTTTTACTTTAGTTAAACAAATAGATTTATTTTATTTTTTTTTTGTGTGTGTGTATGACTTTTGCCTGCATGAATGGCTGTGTACAGTATGGGTGCAGTGCATGGAGGCCAGAATGGGGTACCTGATCCCCTGGAACTGCAGTTACAGAGGGTTGAGACACCATGTGGGTGCTGGGTATTGAACCCACATCCTCTCCAAGAGCAGTCAGTGCTCTGAAAGAGCAGTCAGTGCTCTGAGTTGCTGAGCTATCTCCTCATCTCCCTAGTTGGGGCTTCTTCTATTTCTTCTTTTCATATGTTTGCAGACCCATATTCCTCAGCCAATAACTTTCTTAGAATTTCCTCACACTAGTCGAGATTTGTAATAGCTGAAATTCTTAATCCACAGATTTTCTAATAATGCAGATAGAATAAATGTTTCAAACACATTACGAAAGTTTTTCATTAGCCTTGGCCATACCATTTTGAAAAACTCCTTCCTTTGGGTAAAACAATAATAGTTGAAGACATTGAAGTAGTTTGGTTGCCAAAATATAAGTTATTTCTGAGATTCCCACCTTCCCTTGCCCACATGGTGCCCTGATAAATGACTGACTGCAACAGACAGTTCTTGGTCACCTGATATTCACATACTAACCATCAGACTATCCACAGTAATAGCCAACCACGAAATTATACAATGCCCAGAATATACCTGTGGACAGAAATCTGACTGGGTTCTTAGACTAAAGATTCACCACCCCCTGTACAGGCCTCTTTCTAAATGAAGCCTGTACTGTCATGGATTCATAAACTCTCTTGTTCAGGTCCCTAATGACATACTGATGGATACAGCCTTATATTATTATAAGCAACACAGTGCCCAGCCCACAGTCAAACCACAAAATATCTACAGACTAAAACTTTTACAAATATTTTCCTATAGACTATTTTGTGATAATAGAAGATCTGAAGATATGTTAGGATGCCCAGGAGGTTTACTGGCACGTCTGTATACAATGTACATTTACTAAACCATGTGACAATAAAAGACCTAAAGATATGTTAGGATCTGCAGATTTCCCAAAACATCTGAATCCAACGCACAACATTCAGTGAACCATGCACGTGTACTGGATTCTTACTGTGATCAATGCAATATGTCAAGTGCTTTGTGGAATTTTCAAAAGTCACACAGTAACTCTACAGCCTAAGAGCCAAATTATTATTAAAGAGTTGTAGAGATATTTTAATAACACAGCAAGTTCACACAACTAGGTGGTGTCAAAACCAGAAATCAAAGCCAAATGCATCTTTCAAACCTACATTCCTCACCAGCATGCACTGATAAAATTCTGTAAATTTGCTTTCATCAAAGAATCACAAATTTTGCTTATATTACAAGATGTTAATTTGGGTAAAATGTTATTTACTTTTATTTTAGATTGTCCTGGTCTGAAAGAGTAATGTCCCCTACAGGCTGTAGTATCTAAACACTTGCTCTGCAGTTGGTGGTGGTGTTTAGGAAGGTGATGGGGTTGTTTAGAGGAGGTGATGGTGTTGTTAGGGGAGGGGATGGTAGTGTTTGGAAAGGGGGTAGTGATGTTTGGGGAGGGGATAGTGCTGTTTTGGAGAGGTGATGGTGATGTTTGGGGTGGTGGTGATGTTTGGGAAGGCGATGGTAATGTTTGGGGAAAAGGTGATGGTGACGTTTGTGGAGGTGAAGCAGCCTTGATGGACTAAGTAAGTCACTGTGGTGTGCTTTGAGAGTCCACAGCCTCTAACTACTGCCAGTTTCCTCTCTCTGTTTCATGATTGCCATAGAGTTACAGCCTCTTCCACTTGCTGCTCCTGACATACCACATCTGTCTTATGACCCTGCTCCCTCACCATAATACACCCATCCCTCTGAACTACAACCCCAAATAAACTCTTCCAGAAGTTTCATTCATAAATGATGTTTTATCACAGTAACAGAAAAGCAACTAACACACCAATCAATTACTAGCCCCTGGCTAATTCCCTACTCAGTTCTCTGTAGTTGAAGTATCAGTTGGCATTTTTAACAGGCACACACTAGAACACGTTTGCTCAAGGATGCAACTCCTACAATTTCAAGTTGTTGCCAGGATGCTATTGGAAAATTACAGATGGCATTATTACCTTATTTATTTTTACTATTTAATATTAAATATTACTTATGAAATACTTAATATTTACACAATTGCTTGTATTCATCTGTCTGTCTCTGTGTGTGTCTATGAAGGGAAATATGAATGTGAGTGCAAATATGTGAGTGGTGTCCTAAACTGGGCATCAGATCACATGAAATTTGAGTCAGAGCAACCTGAAGCAGCTACTGGGAATTGAACTCAGGTTCTCTGCAGGAGGAGTATGCACTCTTGATGAATGAGTCATCTCTCCATCCCCAGGAGGCATTTTTATTTTAAAATCCTGGAGATTTTAAAATGTCACATCACAACCCACAGAGTGGGGATACTGATAGGAACAAGGATGCAGGAGGCGATTTGGTGCATACTTAAATGGTAAAATATATACTGCAAGTAACACACACCCTGCAGACTGCAGGTTTATATGATAATAAATAACAGTTATCGCCAGGACAAAGAAAAAAGTGCCATGAAATCCAATAGCTCAGTGAGAAATCTGCTAATACAGGTGGCCAAGCTTGTTCCATTTCATTGTCAAACGGAGGCTATTTATTTTCTTCAGGGTAGTTAAATTACAGAGTCATTTATTGCTGAAAGTTTTCCAGTAGGCAGATGGGAATCTAAAGCAGGCTTTGGGCTCAAACTTCATTAGGATTTACTTCACAAACAGCACAACTGAAACTGTAAAATCCTTCAGAAGTTTGCAAGAGAATGATTCCCCACTGCCCAGCCGGGCATCCCAGGTTGTGTATCTTAGATATGGGACAGGGGCCAAAATGGTCGGTAGAGTGGATGGGCCTTTTTGAAGGTCTTTAACTGATTGCTAGCAGTTTCTTTACTGGGTGATAGGTCAGTGATCCAGGGTGTGTGTGTTTGTGAGTGTGTGCATGCATGTGCATATGCATGAGGCAGATAGGCATAGAATGAGATTCCTTACATATAAACATGCTGAAAATGCTTAAAGTCAATGTCAACTTTCTTTGCCTTTTTTTTAAATACAAGAGCTTAACTCTGTGTATGACCTATTATCCATCCATCCATACATCCATCATCATCACCTATTTGTCTATCTTTCTATTATCTACCTTCATCTATCTACTATCATATATCTATCTATATATACATACAGATACATATATCTGTATCTGTATCTTTAGAAACAACTTTATATTCTTTATTCATAAACCATTACTATCTGATAAATTCCAAAATTTCAAAAGTTTATAATAGAATGTACCAATATTATATTCCAATAACCACTTTCTTTTAAGAATTTATTTATTTGTGTGTGTGTGTGTGTGTGTGTTGTGTGTGTGTGTGTGTGTGTGTGTGGACTTGAACTCAGTGTTCTCAGAGAGCAGAAGAGGCACTAGATCTTTTGGAGCTAGAGTTACAGAAAGTTAGTTGTGAACAAGTAATGTGGGTGCTGGGAACCAAACTCAGGTCCTCCGTAAGAGCCACAAATACTCTTAACCACAAAACCATTTCTCCAGTCACCAGAATATACTTTAAGATTTAAAGTTTTTTTTTCATTTAAAAATGTCTATGTGTATATCTGTGTGTGTGTGGCGGGGGGGGGGGTACACTTTACTGCAGTTGCCATATAGGCCAGAAGAGAGGATTGGATCCTGAAAGCTGGAGTTACTTGAGGCTGTGTGCTGCCTAACTTGAGTTCAGGGAACTAGACTAGGGTCCTTTGTAAAAATGGCAAGCACTCTTAATCACAGAATCATCTCCTCAGTCCCTCCTTTCTCTTTCTTAAGCATTTTCATAATCATTTCTTGCCTCAGCCAATAGCCTCACTCTATCATTTGTTTTTCAGGTACAGGAAATTGCTACTTTAGCTGCCATTGACTCTTTCCAAATAACCTTTAAGCCCAACATGCATGTAATTTCCTGATTAATTAAAAGTATTAACTTCATCAATCTCAATTTCTGACCAAATCTAAAGCTTCCAGGCACAATCCTGACAAAGAACATAATACGCAGATGGGAGAATTCTAAATTATATCACTTTGAATAACAAGCAAGACAATGAGCCCACCACAGTCACCTAACTAGTTTGCAACAGACAGAAGCAGATACATTCTATACACACTGAGCAGAATGTATCCACAGCTGCTAGGATCCAAATGCTAATTTTCTAGAAATCTGAGGCTGATGCTGGAAGGTTCTATTAGAGAACGTACACAATCATAACAAAAGCCAAATGGCTAGCACATCAGAGGACTTTATTATTACATCACTTATTTCTATGGGAACAGGGCCAGAAAACTAGAAACACAAGCAAGGGACAGATGCTCAAGATTTCAAAGACTGCTTGCTGCCTGTGGTACCCAACAGTGCTAAGATCTGGGGATAGTAAGTTCATAACTATTAACAGGAAGAATATTTTAAACTTAGACTATTTATGATAAATTCAAAATGGCTGCTATCTGAGCATCAACATTTACCAAACACCCAAATGTCATCAGCAACAGCTTTGGTGTTTACTCTGTTTTGTTTTGTTTTTTTTCTCTTTCTTCTTTTTAGTTTTTGGAAAAAGGGTCTCACCATGTATTCCTGACTGACCTTAAACTCCATTATATAGACCAGACTATCCTTGAATTCACAGAGATCTACCTGCCACTGCTTCCAGGGTGCTGGGATTAAAGTCATGCACCACCATACCTAGCTTAAATCATGATGATAATGTCTCATAAGAGTTCCTAATTTAAAGGAAGACAATGACATTGCTGTCCATTGTTCTGAGATCCATATTATCTTATCACATAGGCAGGTTCTTATAACAATACAGCAATCATGGCACAAAATGATGACTAACAAAAGTTCATTATAGCTTCACATACAAGGTTCCAAAAAGTGCCTACTATGTCACAGTAAGAAAATATTGAAAGTGATGAACATCAAGAAAATTCCTCTCCATTCTGAGAGTATGAGTCAAAGTGAAATTCCAGCAATACGACAATGAACATTAGCAATAAGCCATTTCTTTGCACAGATCGGAGAAGAAGCCATCAGCTGAGAAGCCTCCAAACATGAAGCAAATAAGTGAATTTTTAGCACACATTAAATCAATGATAACTTTCTTTAATACCCCAAAATTCTGCTAACTAGGGAAAGTTCTAGATACTAAAACATACATGACTCCAGCACTGCTGACTAGGGAACGTTCTAGACTCTCAGTTATGTATATCTCCTTTTACAGGCAGGAACCAAGCTCTCCACTCGTGTATCCTTTAATCACTGGGATCTCTACAACCAAAGAGTTCACTAATAGCTACATACCAAATCAGAGAGATTACAAGTCAAGTTATATTATATGGTTCATTTTCCCTAACAATTTAGAACAGAAAGAAAGTAAACCATAATTCGTGGTCTGCTCAGTACAAAAGACTAATATTTGCTTCCACACAGAAATACACACACGAAGGTGAACCCATGCACAGACACTCATGTCGGAGCAGGCTTACCTTGGCCATCTGTGCTTGCACACCATTTGCCTTCAAAGATGCTACTGCTTTCTGTGCAGCTGCAGGACTATCAAAATCTACAAAACCATAACCTGCAAAAATACAAAATCTCGCATTAGTCATCATAGGCAGGCAAATACAGTTCTGTCACAGCAATGAATGCAGACTTACTGCCTGCCTTGAATTCATTTCTCCCCAACACAACCTGGCTTGACCCAAAGGCTCTCATATCTGGGCTCTTGGGTGCTTTAAGTGAGATATGAAGTTAATTCATTTTCCAGAGGACTTTGTAGACTGGTGTGCAAGGGCAAGTCCACTTAACACTAACTTGGCAGTTCAGGCAGAGCCTCACTTCAGTGTGCTCGTTCTTCTACAGATTTGCTGCAAGGGGAGAAAGGATAAAACCCTAGAAATCCTTAAGTGTCTGAGGCTAAAATCCATTTTCCAGACCTCTAAAAACTGATATTCATAAAAACCGTAAGAACTCGTAAGTGCGATGTCAACATTAACTGTCAACTGGATGGAACCAGAATCATCTGGGAGAGCAATCTCTTCCCAGGTCTGTGGGAGAACATCTTCTTTAAGACAGTAATATGTGAATACACCTCTGAATTGTGGGTAAGCACATTCCCTGGGAGGGGAGCCTCGATCCTGTAAAATGGAGGAAGCCAGATGAGAACTGGAAGCACTCATTCCTTCTGTTCCTTGACTGTAGATGTGATATGGCTGGCTGTGTCATCCCCCCCCCCAACTGTACCTCCTCTGCCATAGAATTGCTAGAACTGTAAGCCAGAATAAATTCTTTCATGCTGAAATTGCTTTCCCCAGGATAAATCATCATAGCAAAACGTAAAGAAGCTAAAACACTCAGGTTATTGTTGGAGGCTGCAATAGTGCTTGCCATTAGATATATCTTTGGTTGCACAAATAAATAAAGGTTGTGGTTAGAGTATGGGTTTGAATCACTTCAACCTGACCACTCAGCCCATGATTCTAATTTATAGAATTTTATTAGAAGCTTAAATCATTGAATTTTAATATTTTAAAAAAAGAATAATTTGATGAATAAATACACAAGCCTCTAAAAACAAATGCTAAATGGCCATCTTGCTTGTTTTGGGAGTGAGGTCTTAAATATATGTTTCTATTTGTGTGATTATGTGAGCACATATAAAAGTTCAGGAAAACAAACAACCAGAACAGTTGATAAGACAGAACAATGGAGAAAAAAACAGTCTTCATACCATCATTAGTCCAGGAATTTACCCAACAGTAAAGTCAGCTGCCAAGAATTGTTTAAAGTATGAATACTCAGTGATGAGTGTTGGTGCACAACTGTGAATGGAGGCAGGAGATTCAGGAGTTCAAAATCAGCTTTGGCTATATATTAAGTTTAGAGCTAGCCTGAGGTACTTGAGAGCATGTCTTTAAAAAGCCATAAAAACAAAACAAACAACCCCACCACCATCAATAACAACTGCAATTGTAAGTGTGTACATGTATTGTGGTTTGAATGTGAATGCCTCTTGTGTTTGAACACTTGACTGCCAGCAGGTGGTACTGTTTGAGGTTCTAGACCCTTTAGGAGTTAGAGCCTTACTGGAGGAAGTACATCATCAGGAGGTGGAGTTTGAGGTTTTGTAGCTTGGCCCTACTTGCTACTCAATCTCACCTTCCTGTATGAAGATGACATGTGATCAGTCAGCTTCCTGTTCCTACCACCATGCCATCCATGCCTGACGTCATGTCTTCCCCATGATGGACTCTACTCCTCTGCCACTATAGACCAAAATAAACACTTTCTCTTGTCAGTTTTTGGTTTTGTCAAGGAATTTTAACACAGCAATAAAAATGTACTAACACATTCCATATACACATAATAAATATATGATATACATAGTACGTAATGTTATATATGATATATATACAATATCCATACATACACATAAATATGTACATGTGTATTATAAATATGCATGTGCCATGCTCCTGAAAAGGCTATGGATGTATCAACACATATTTTTAGCCATGAAGACAGGCATCACCTGTCTCATATTTTGAAGCTGGTTTCATTCAGGTCTTCCAGGTCTGTCACTGAGGCAAACACACAATTCCAGTGCTATAATCCACTTTCACCCCAACCTCCAAATAAGAGTACTTGGAAATTCAATTACCAAGTTGGTTTTTTTAAATTAACTTTCTAATTTTCTCCCCATCAAATCATGTCTTCCTTTGCTCCCTCCCAGCATGTTATTCTAAAGTGAACTTGTGACACAGCATTTATGAGCAAAATGCTCCTGCAAAGCAGGACCATCAAGTTTGTGCTTCTTATCCATAAAGAAGTATGTTCCGTAAGGGCTGGTAATTCCTCTCCTCTTGTGATAACATGGGAAGAAAGGAAGCAGGAATAAGAAAAGTCAAGAACCAGAATTATAGGCAAAAGTATAAAAACTCCAAAACTTAGACATCATGCTCACAGGTCAGATGCTGTTCTCGGGGATTAAGGTCTTCTTATTTAATGAAAGCATCATTGTGTCATATAACACTGACTCTGGGCCCATTTTATGAGGAATAAATGTAAAACACTAGTGAACTTCCACAGTTAGTAAAAGAAAAAAAAAAAAAAAAAACAGAAGTTGT
Source organism: Sigmodon hispidus (assembly GCA_004025045.1). Classification (NCBI taxonomy): domain Eukaryota; kingdom Metazoa; phylum Chordata; class Mammalia; order Rodentia; family Cricetidae; genus Sigmodon; species Sigmodon hispidus. Next base: position 89,485 of record PVIH01000425.1, on the reverse strand, counting down.
TAGATGGCAGAGACACAATTTGAACCCAAGTCTGCATAGAAGTTATCCAGGCCCATACAAGAAACTGTTTCTTGCCCCACTGTTTCTTGCCCTACTCTGGAGCCTGCTCTAGGGTCTGCAACCCTGATATCCCTCAGGGAGGACCTGAAAGTCCTTGGATTGGGAGTTAAAGGGGCAGTTAACACAATCCCATGAAAGTTCATTTTCTTCGCAGGTTGCTACCTGGAGGGCCTCCACCACACACCTGCATGGGAGCTGTGGACAGGGTTAGGGCTGGTCTGCATTCATTTAGAGGCTCCTTCTTCCTTCTAGTAGTGAAGCTCTTCACTGGTCACTTGACCCAGCACAGTATAGAAGATGTGGAAAACAACAGCCACAGTCCCCACTCTCGGCAGCTTATTAGTTGAGTCGGAGGGCGATGGGACAAATGGGCATCCCAAAGAATCTGCAGATATTAATGTCATGTTTTCCTTGAAATAAAGGGAAGGGGTCACGGGAAGAGTGTTGAGAAGTTTTCTCTCTTGGTGGAGACTGAATGGTGATGGAAGAGGCTCCCAGTAATAGTGACTCAAGGGCAATCACAGCAAACCAAAGGAAAGGCAGCTAGCTGATTGGGTGAGACTGAGGAGGTGAGTTATATTTTATAGGGAGGGTCAAGAGGACTTGAGGGTGGATGGATTTGTCTGGAAATAGGAGAAGTATTAGATGTCTTATACTTGTTTGGATTTTGTTCTCCTTTGCCATAAGCAACTGGGTGAGTGAGCTGTGGTTTACTGAAATGAAGGAGGAGTCATAGGAGTGAGGGAAGACTAAAGGCACATTCAGTCAAAATACCTATGAGAAGCTGTGCAGAAAGTCATATTGCAGCTTCATATTGTGACAATTGGTTTTGAATGGCCCCTTGACACCATCGAGAAACACCTGGAAGAGACTCCCAGTGAGACGCAGTCTAGATCAAGTTCTCTGTGGGAATGTCTGTTCAGGAATTGCCTTGACTGTATTAGTTGATCCTGGGAGACCCGGCTCACTGTGGGCAGCACCATTCCCCACATAGGGATTTCTAAACTGTGTAAGAGTCAAAAAAGGGATCTGGGCACAAATATGAATGTGTTTTTTTGCTGTCTGTTCTGGATTATGGACACAACATGACCAACCACATCATGTTTCTGCTGCTGCCTCCCTGCTATGATGGACCCAAGCTCCTTCTCTCCTAAGCTGGTTCTGTCAAGGTATCTCAATACAAAAATAGAAAACAGAACTGACACAAAGACATATTAGGCTAGTACTCAGTAAAAAGGATAAAATCAGAAATACATCTTAAATGGCAACAGCTTAAAAATGCTAGTAGCAGACATGAAAACAGAATAAAATCATAGTGAGAACTGGGAAAAGATTTAGATTTCAACTTGAACACTTCAGCTTTTAGGTCTCAAAGGCAACTTTGTAGAGAAAACTGAAGCAGGGCAGACAGAGAGGATGGCAGACACAGACAGGTACATGTCCTCTTACAGCTAGGCAAGAATGTTCCCAAGAGGGAAGGACAAGGCATGCCAGATGCAGCAGAACATGCAAGCATGAGAGAAATGTGAAACAGTCCAGGGCCCTTAAGGATGTCTGAAGACCGGTGAAGACCGAAGCTTGCCTGAGAAGAGGAGCAGCTAGGGGAGGAAGAGGGAGAGAGGTAGAGAAGACCTTGTAAAAAGAGTTAGTTTGGCTGATGGTGGGAGAGAAAACAGATAATAGAAGATATGCAGTCAACAGGGGCTTATGTATGTGTATTCATATGCATTCACATGTACATGTGTGTACAGTCCAATGCTCTACCTTAGCCGCCATTCCTCAACCTTAAGCATAAAGAAAGGAGCTGCCTACCTTGTTTATTAAGACATGGTATCTAATGCACATAGAACTTACTGAGAACACTGTAGGGTAGCCAGCATACCCTAGGGATCTGCCTATATCTACCTCCCCAGCTCTGTGAATATAAAAGTATTGTCATCATGCCAACTATTGCACATGGTAGGTACTAGGGACTGGACCTAGGTGCTGGTGATTGTACTGCAAATGCTTTATTGACTGAGCCCTCTCTCCATCCCTCAATTGAGTTCTTATTTATGATAGGACTAGGTGTAGTGTGTGGGTGTGGGTGTCTTATTCCTGTGTGAAGTCAAGGTAAGGATCACTAAAATTCATTTCAATGATTCAGAAGCATTTATTGGTCACTGGCTATAACATATTACATCTTGCAGTTTTGAATATGGAGTGGGGAAATTCAAGCTGAGAAGAGAGCCGAGTTTCATGAGGACGAGAAGATACTTCATAAAATATCCTTCCGGGAAGTATGCAGGCACAGGAGCATGTGGGACAGTTGGCATGCTGCTCTATCACCCATACACAATCACTGGGAGGAAGAAGAAAGAGCCCTTTGGCTGCATTAGTGACATCTTTCAGTGATGTGATGACTTGGTACCTTACAATGGTGACTGGGGGAAATGGTTTATGCTGGCTTTCAGTTTGAGAGGACATACTCCATCATGGTAGGAAAGGCAGAGGAGCAAGAACACTGGTCATGGAGTATCTGCAGTCTGGCTGAGAGCAGACAGGAATTGGTCTGGTTTATAAAATCACTAGGCCACCCTCAGTGACTTGCTTTCTCCAGCAAGGCTCCATAGCCATTCAAGCCACACCATTCATGCCATGGCCAAACGTAAACTTACGGAAGGCATGTGTCATCAGCTGTCATTTGACTGTTCACCTCTAATTATCAGAGTTCATTTAAGCCTGTGCTCAGTAGATTCTTGTTAAAGTACATGGAAAGTGTGTTTAAAACATGTGAACTTATAGGAGGGATTTCTGTGCCTATTCATCAACAGATAAAAATGTCACAATTAAAACTGATCACAAACAGATCAACAAAATCCAAACTGCACAAGTGTTGTCACCCATGCCTGTCCCACATCTTAGCCCTGCATTAGAGCTTCTTCCTTCAGGTTCCTTTCCTTGACTTCCAACCCTACACACCACACAGTACATTAGACAATCAAGACTTGGCTCTTACGGCCTGGACTCCTACACACACTTAAACAATGCCCACAAGGGCACCAGACACCCTCGCTTTCTCTCAGTAAATTCAACAGCTTAATTCTGGGGGACGGGAGTGACCTCACACCTGTAAGGAAGGCTCCAAGCCAACAAAGGAGCAAAGATTCTGCACGCGGACTTAGAATAGGGAAAGTCAGAAATCTGAGTTGTAGGATGTTCATGCATACTTCTACTTGTTTAAATGAGAGCTAGGAGGTCAGAGTGTCCAAGAAACCTTGAAAGATATTTCCATTCTGTAAATAAACGTGGCATTTCTGAGGTTTATGATAGTAAGAGCTTCATCACAGTCAGAAGAAAACAAAATGAAAAACAAGGCTGGCTCTAAAACACAATGATGCGTTTAGTAAGGAATAAAAATCACTTTAATTTGGTTTCAATTTGCTTTCCTTCCTGATAAATAATTAAGCCTTTCTCTGCATCTGGCAGGGGAAGAGAGGCAGAGTAATCCAGCCCCCAAGGAAGGCTAGCCATGGCAAACTCAGTCCGGTGACTGTGCAACCTGCCTCCCTCAATTACGTCATACACTTGGCGACAGGTCCAAGGAAATTAGATCTGAATGTCACTGTTTTTCCCCACACCCAGAGCTTGTTTTTCCTCCTGGTCAGGGAGACAAGGCCAGCAGCTTAGCAATTAGCCGGAAGTGGAGCAATGGGGGAAAACGAACTGTGGGATAATTAGGTCATTCTGCGATTGCACTCTTCCATCGACAGGTTTAATCAATGCTTCCCTGAAATGCTTTATACCTTCTGTGCTTATTTAAAGTTTTGCTATTGCATGGCACTACCAGAGAGATGACCTTCTAGAAAAATAATCTATATCAATTACAACTTAACTCTACAGTACCACTAGAGGGGCTTTTGTCTGTTCCCTTTCCCGCAGTCATAGGTGACATATTCCAGAGACCTTTATCTTTAAAACACTATTGTGCAAAGATGGATTTGGAGTTTCGTTAAAATCTTTTTATCACATTCAACAGTTCTTTTTAGGTTTTTGTGTTGCTGTTGGGTCTTTATAATACAGGCAATTAAAATTAAGCAGTTATTTGCAAATATTAATTGGGTGTTGGGTGTGGCAGAGTGTAGGGTGCTAATATTTGGGCTCCAGGAGATAAGACTGAGCTGTGAGGATGAGGATGGGGGAGAGAAAACTGTAGATGCCCTGAAGTGTGAGGGCATCTGGGCCCTTCAGTCCTCTCTATAAAGTATAAAGGTATCTGGGCCCCTCAGTCCCTCTCTATATCCACTAGTCTTCTTTTGCACCCTTCAACTAATGAACGGCCATGGAAACTCCTCTGCTCCTGGATGTCCTGAGTCTCTGTGTTAGGGGACTAGAGATGGTAAAGTAGAACACTGATTCAAGCCAATGGTATCTGGGAGTAGAGAATCTCAGCACTGGAATTGCACCCCTCAGATTGCCTTGTATGCAAGTTTGTGAGTCATTTTCTTGATTAATGACTGGTGTGAGTGAAACCAGATATCTGTGCATGGGACTACCCCTGGGCAGAGAGCCCAGGGTTGTATAACAAAGCAGGTAAATGAGCAAGCCATAAGTTGCATCTCTCCATGGCCTCTGCTTCAGTTCAGGCCTCTGCCTCCAGGTTCCTGCCCTGGATTCTCCCTGTGAAGGACTATATGCTGGAAGGTCAAACAAACCCTTTCTTTCCTAAGTTGTGTTTGGCCGTGGTGTTCATCACAGCAACAGAGACTTAAGACAATTTCTGTTCCTACTTTAGCTCTAAACTCTCTAGAATCTTTCACCCTGTCCTCAGAATCCATTGTAAGGGTTTTCTATGAGCATTCATCAAGCGGAATCCCAAATATGTCAGAGGAAGCAAGACAGCAGCAGACATATGTAACAAGACAAGAGGCACTGGACATGTGGAAAAGCAAAGCCCCAAGTCCAAGCCTCCTTATGTATGAAAACAGACAATTCTTCCTTGATAGAACAAAACCCTCCTAAAATTGTTTCCTCCATTATAATCCTAAATTGCTTATACATAGGAAATATTCTTAGATTAGAAGATAGGATTTCACAATTTTACATATTAAAGAGAGAGCATATTTACTGCCTATACAAAGGGATATAGTATCCGCCACCCAGAAAATAGAAAAATTAGGAAAATGAGTCCTCACAATAGTAGGTAGGAGCTTTCGTCAAAGCTCCAGGACCTCATATCATTGGGTCAGAAGGCATAACACAAGACATTCCCTTTAGAAGAGGATTTTCCAGCTTTGGAGATACATTTGAACCATAATGTGACTCTGTTATCATTAAATGTATTGAGTATCTACTTCAAAGGAGATGAAAAGGATTGGGTTCTGTAAGATAAAGACAGCTCAAACACGTCCCTTCTTGACCCAGGGTTTATGGTACTGTAATGTTGGTAACTTTCAATGTGATAGAGGTCATCATATCTTGCACATGCAAGAACATACAAAGTGGCAGATAAGGACTGAGGAGAGCTCTCCAGTGGGTGAGAGAACTTGTTGCTGAAGCCTGAAGACCTGAGTTCAAATCTCCAGCATCCATATAAAGCCCTGCATACCTGTAAACCCAGTGTTGTAAGGGAGAAGACTGGAGGATCACAGGAGCCTGCTGGCCACCAACTTAGATCCAGGTTCATTGAGAAACTCTGCCTCAAAAGAATAAGGTAGAGAGGAGAGAGAGGGGGGAAAGGGAGAGGGAAGGAGAGAGGGAGAGGGAGAGAGAGAGAGAGAGAGAGAGAGAGAGAGAGAGAGAGAGAGAGAGAGAGAGAGAGAACAGGACACCTTTAAGTACTCAAAGGCAAGCATGTCCCTACATTTGCCTACACCCAGACACTAACAGCAGATAATCCACATTATCTTCACAGCTAAAGCACTCCCACACAGTACCTTAGCTGTGTTTGGTGTATGCACAGATTTATCCAATGTAATCAATTAGCAATCTAGGTTCCTGTCAGTAAGTCATGATGGGAATCTCTCTCTCTCTCTCTCTCTCTCTCTCTCTCTCTCTCTCTCTCTCTCTCTCTCTCTCTGTGTGTGTGTGTGTGTGTGTGTGTGTGTGTGTGCGCACCTTTTTCCCTCCCATTTTATATGCACAGTTCATATGAATTAAGTTAAAAACAAGGTATAGAGAAGAACTTCTGTAACACCTGGAAAGGACAAGCTAATTCTCTAGCATGTGAACTACTGTTTCCATGTGGGGCAAACAAGGTACATTTTGTGCATAAAAAAGCAAAAGTGAGTGCTGGGTAGAAGACATAAGTTTTGCTTGTTCAGCTGGAAGAGATGATTATAAAGATGGACAAATTCAGCAAGTTAAATGATAGTATGACACTGAAACAGGGTATTCTCTCATTCTTCTTATGTTACATGAGATCAGACTGAGCTAGAGCCGAGTTCAGATGCTCAAACTCACTGCCCTCCTTACCCCACACAGTTGATTTTTAAATGGAAGAAATTACTGGTTTTGACTGAGAGTCAGGACTCAGATCATTATTTAGGAGCTCTGCACAATCTCCATGCTTTATTGAGACTCAAAATACTCACAGTTTGGCTATTCTTCTTCTGGACCAGCTATTATTTCATTGTACGGCAAAGATTCAAGGAGCAGTAAATATGGGTATAAATGTCAGACTGACCTCCAGGAAGTTTCCCTTTGCTGACAGACTGTGTTCAAAGGTGATTGTGACTTGTCAGGGCAATGTGAACGATGCCTACAGGAGAAAGTGGTATACTCATGAAACAATCCCACTGAGTTTGTGACTATGATGGAAGAAAGCTGGTAAGAATATTGTCATCACAGTTCTACGGGCACCACTAGGTAGGCAGACCTGGTTAAAATCGGAGCTCTGACTACCCACTCCTCTCTTGCCCCCTTTGCTTTAGCTAGCCTTACAGTAAGTTGAGCTGTGGTGCTTCCAAGCACAGAGCAGAAATAACAGTCTCAGTGAGAAAGCACTGATTGAAAGAGAACCTCTGCTAAGTTGAGGTACTGTATCCTATATTTAGATTTAGTGAACCCCCAAATGGCTGGTATGGGATGTTTAGAGTCAACAGTCATCCTCAGCATCCATCAAGCTTACCAGATGGACACTATAGTCAAAATGTAGCCATCCAGAAGACAGCATGAAGTAGCTGCCTGTAGGAAGAGAAATAAAAATCCTTTAAAAAGCTGCTCTCCCTGTACATGCTACTTCATTTCCTTTTTCCACTCACTGTGTACGTGTGTGTGTGTGTGCTATATGTACACATGTATGGGTGGCTATGTGATGTGTTCAGGCTTATCGGAAGATGCTGGGCATCCTGCTCCACCCCATCACTCTCCTCCTTATTCATTTTGGACAAGGTCCTCTTGTGGAACCAGACCTACCCCTGACAGTGCTGGGTTTCTGGTAAGGAGACACCCAGCTTTTTAAACACATGCTAGGATGGGGCCTGAGTTCCTCATACCTGCAGAGCATCTTTCCTTGCTCTTGGTGGGTTTTGTTTATTGTTTGTTTGTTATTTGTTTTGTTTTATGAGACTGAGTTTTATTATATAGCCCAGGTTGGCCTGTACCTTACTGGGCAGACCAAAACCACACCATCTGTCCCCATACTCATGAAACATTTCCTGCTTCTAGAGTTGGTATAACAGGTTAGAGCTACTATACATATCCTTTACTTTTCTTAAGAGGTGCATTCTAGTTACCCTCTACCATACCCCTACCCCCTCAACACCTGTCTCTATTATACATTTCTGCCCAGGGCTCCAGGTACTTTGTAATACCACTGTGTTCAAGAATAAGGACTGCAGCTGTGCAATTCAGGTTTTCAATAACTTGACAAAGCGAGAGTCCCCTGGGAGAAGGGACCTTCCCTGGAGGGACTGCCTCTATCCTGTCACTCTAGCCTGTGGGACACATTTTGGATAGATGATTGATGTTGGAGGGCTCAGCTCACTGTGGGCAGTACCACCCCGCAACAGGTGGTCCTGGAGTCTATAAGAAAGCAAGCTGAGCATGCCATGGGGAGCATGCCAGTCAAGAGTGCTCCTCTTCACCCACTACTTCAGTTCCTGTCTCCAAGTTCTTGCCTTAAATTCCTGCTGACTTGGCTCACTGATGGACTTGACTATAACCTGGGAAATGAAACAAACCCTTTTCAAGTTGCTTTTGCTCATGGTGTTTATCACAGCAAGAGAAAGCAAACCAGGACACCAGCCATGATCTCCTCCTTCCAAACACTTCAAAATCCCGTCTCTAAACCTTTTGCAAGGCTCTATTTCAATACATATTGTTCTCTTCCTAATCTATGCATATGTTTTATGAAATGCACTCTTTGGTGTTTATTGGTCTTATTCCAAATACTTTAAACAAACATTTACAAGCACCCTCTATCAGTATGGCATAGTCTGGATTTCACCTTTTTGAAACTGAAGGTCTCTCTTTACCCTACCTGGTGTACATAACATAATTAGATTTCAAAGATAACTAAGGTCACACCTGGGCAATCCATAGTCATGCATCCATGAAGTAGAAGGTGTTATTTTTTTTCTACCTTTTAAGCCATGGCTGTCCAAATAAGCAACTGCAATGCTGCTACCAGCAGTGGTCAAGAGTCAAAAGCCTTGGCCCAAGGAAATCCTGTTCCTTCAGGAGTGGACACTTTCAAAGCTACAAAAGAACTTCACTAAATCTCTGTCCCTCAAAAAAACTCAAGATTCAAAGATTAAGGTAGCATTGTGCTCCTTGGAGAGGGTGGATAACAAGTAGCTCACCTCCTCTCCTTGCTGAGTCTTCCAAGGCCCTCACATTTCTCCCCACTCCTTCCAAAGCCCTCCCTCTGCACAGGGCTCCTCCCCACCACTTCCTGTCATTTATCGCTGACTCAGCCTCCTGACTGCAGGGGAAGTTTATTTAATCAAACACATTTTTACATCATTAAACAAATGCTCCAGAGCATAAACAAAAATAACACACCTTAAAATAATATTCTAAGACAGAAGGAATATCATGGCCAAAGTAATATTCAGGCTTGTTTCTATGTGACCTTGGGGTTTAGGCTGTTCGTAAGAATATTTTTGATTCCTGGTAGTTCTGTTTACAAATCATGACTAGAACAAATGGCTACAGTCTCATTGTTCTCTATGTAGGACTCTCAGGAGTCTATAGAAAAATACAATATAATTACACCTTTCAAAATGTCCTGAAATGGGGGACCGTAAGGTGGCTCCATAGATTAAAAATGCTTCTCCTGTCACTTAGTTGACCTAAATTCAATCCCCAAGACCAACATGGCAGAAAGAAAGAGTGAGTCCCATAAGATGCACACACACAATTACTCACACACAAATATATATTTTAAAATCATAAAAAGAAAAAGTTTATTGTAAATAAGTTTTCAATTTTACATTTCCCCTTAAACACATGTAGGAATTATATTCTTCTATTTTAAAAATGTTATGTAGTTTTTGTTTGTTTGGGGGGGCAGGGGTTGAGTGTGGAGGTCAGGGGACAGCTCTGTTGGTCCCCTCCTTCCACTTTTACCTGGGTCCCAGGAGCTGAACTCAGGCCATTTCTTGGTGCTTTCAAGCGAATGGGCTACATAGCTTCAAGTTACCTAACCTTATTTTATAAGTATTAGGGGCTACAAGATATCTCAGGTAAATGCCTTCTTCTCTGCAAGCATAAAAACCTGAGTTTGGATCCCTGCGTTTGTGTAAAAGTCAGGAATGATGGGTACTGAAATCATCACCAGGACAATGAGGGGACAGGAAGTAACCTGGGGTTCACTGACCAAATTACTGAGCTCTGGGTTCACTAAGAGACACTGTCTGGAAAAACTAAAGCAGAAAGAGACCTAGGAAGATACAACATCATCCTTCAGCTTCTACATACAGAGGTGCTCATATCAACATGAACATGTAACCCCCACCCCCACACACAAGTCAGCTAATTAAAGAAAATCTATGAAGCTACAACCCAAAGATAAATAGTAATTAAAATGTATTCTCCCATTTTAACCAAAGTGGAACTATATCATGCACAGTTTCATCCTTTCCTCACAGTAATGTGCTTGGATCTATCTCAAAGGCATTATGGAAAATTGTCAAGATCTTATGAGAGAAAGTGATACATGACTGGAAGGGGACTAAACTGAAAAGCCATGTCCTGCACCCCAACTTCACAGTTATCTCTACCTTCAAAGTAGAATTTTTTCAATTAGTTAAAGCCACGTATCCCCAAGAAAAATTTCTCCTAAATTTTAAATTGGTGTGTATGATAATGGTATTATTACTTTATTTTCTCAAGGTATTTTTGTGTGTGTGTTAGTACATAGGGATGTACACACGTGGAGGTCAGAGGTCAGCTTGAGAGATTCAGTTCTCTCTGTCCATCATGTGGGTTCCAGGGATCAAATTCAGGTCATCGGGTCTGGCAGCAAGTTCATTTTCCAGCCGAGCCACTTCACCAGTACAAAAGGTATAACTTTAAAGAGGTGGTTATTTATACAGCAAGGTTATTTCTCTCCCTTCCTGAATCGTTTTTGTATGAGGAGACTAGGAAGTTAAGATCTTATGCAGGTTGATTAAGATGCAGTCATCTGAGGAGGAGTTTACAGTTTAGGATACTTACAAACAATGATCTTCATTAGGGTCATTAAATAAAACTGCAGTATGAATGGAAACCAAAGGGGCCCTTCCCTCTCCCCTGAAGATTTCTTACCTTCTCATTTTAAAATTGACCCAGAGATCAATGGTATTGGTATCAGTGGGAGGGGCTACAGAGGGTTGGAAATGCAGAGGTGCAGGCCCACCCCAATCTACCGTATTAGTAGAACCAAAGTGGCCCTTTATATATGCACACTGAACATGAGCGGCACAGATGCCCAGGCCCACAGCACAGCTCTCCCTCCAGGAAGTCAGCCGCTGTTCTTAGGAGATTTCTGGACAGCAGAGATGCTACCACTCACTACCTAGCTAGCTCTCCTTGATCTTACCCTCTCCTTACAGTACCTTCCCAAACACACCCAAGACTCCACCAGCTATCATACCTTCAAGACCACACATCCTCTCTCAAGGCAGCCCACATTGGACAGGAGCACTTACTGGAAAATCATTCAGTGTGGTAACAAGGCTCCCTTCCTACAATCTGGGTTCAAATACTGCCTTTGCCATTTTATAACAATAAGGCCTTAGGCATGGAACAGTCAACCAAAATGAGAATAATAATATTATCTAAGAAAAAAAAAGTGTCGGTTGTAGGCAGCGACTGGAATTTAAATGCATTCAAAGAAGCTGGCTGGCTGCCATGGTGGTTCCCTCACCTTCTCAGTCTGAGCTGAAATCCAAGACTCCAGTTAGTTTAGTCATCTTTAAATGCATACTGAGAGATGGGCGTGATAGGTTTATGCTCTTCCTCACAGAACACATTCTTATCTTTTTAAACTCATCATTCCTTTGACTTAAATTTTACAAACAGATAGTAGGGACCACAGGACCAGGCCATTTTGTTTCCCCCTAATAATCTATTAAAGTGTAATTTCTTGTACCCCCAAACCCTACTTCTGTGTTTGTGCACTGGAGATACAAGCAATTGTGTTTCATTCCAAAGTTCACGTTTGTTCTACATTAATACATTTTAAAAAAATTCACAAGAAACGAATGTTCATTTGAAGAAGCAGGTAACCAATGTGGAATGATTATACAATAAATGTATTATGCAAATTCCAGCAAACAGTTCATGCACATTGGATAAAGAATCAAATTAAAGTCTCATAACCCTTGGAAAATTAAAGTTAGCAAGCGCTGAGGTTGACTTGCCCTTGAATACAAAAGCTGCTAAGGGCAGGCATTTCCCCCATCATTTACACAAAACTGAACCATTCTGAAAGTTTCAGATTAAAATAAAAAATCCCTTGGGAGTCATAAAGATCAGCTATTTTTACAGGAATAATTTGGAACCTCAATTTAAAAGTGTTATGAGTTGGAAGGAATGGGTGAACCTTTCTGTCATATTTTCAAGCTAATATTCCAGGTAATCAGCCAGTGGAGGACACCAAGTTGAACTATGAGATGGTATCAGACAGGTAAAGGGGTGGATCTTGGGGGACAAGCAGAGGGGAGCTGTTTTTCAAAACTTTCCCAATAACAACCTGAGTATCAGCCATGCAATAGAATCATGGGCTTCTTCGATTGCCCTTCACTTGGTGTAATAATGGGGCACTGCCCTGTGCAGCTGTGCAGCCTGTTGACACTGACTCTGTCACTAAACACTGCAGAAAAATAATGGACCACTAAGAATAATAATGTGGGCAATTTTCGACATTTGCCTATTGAAGGGCCGAGATCTATCTCACACCCCTCTTTAGATCACCAGGCAAGGTCGGGTGTGAAGAAGGAAGGCTGGAAGCCACGTTCTACACCTGGATTTTACACATGGAGGTGGGAATGTGGGACTCTAGGGCCAAGAATAACAGACTCATTAATCAACCCCTGCAAATCAATTCCATTTCCTGTCGATCCTTTTTGGGAGGCTGGCAGAATGTAAACATAAAAATAGAGCCATTAATTTAACAAATGCCTGATGAAGTTCTGAATCAGATGATGCAGTGAGAGCAAAAGATGTAGGACCCAGGAGACCCAGGTCCTCTTTCCTGTGGTAGGAATGTTCTCTGTGTACTGTGAATAAAGAACTGTTTTGGCCTGTGTAGAACACCATAGAAGTGGGTGGAGAATCAGAGGCAGCCAGGTAGGAAGAAGGGTGGAGTTTACTAGTCGACATCCGTCCCCCGAAGAAGAAGCATGTAGGAATTCAGGTGAGTCACGGGCTGCAAGCCACGTGATAGATAGATTCATAAAAATAGGTTAAATTAAGATAAAAGAGCTAACTAATAATGTGCTTAAGATATGGGCCAAACAGTGTTAAAATATATAAACATATGATTTCATTTCTTTTAAAAAACAAAGGCCGCGGGTGCACAGACCAAGTTCCAAACCACCGGCGCCACACGTGCACCAGGTCACAAACCTCCAGCCCCAAACAAGCCAAAAAAACCTTACTACAACACTTTCCTAAGAGGTTATAGATGCCCCCAAGACATAAACATTCTGAATGACTGGAAACCTACAGTGTGAGGACGTAAAGATAATGGAGAAAATCCTTCAGAGTATTCAAAGATTTCCCTTTTCTTTTTCTTTTTATTCTAGTGTGTGTGTGTGTGTGTGTGCGCACACACACACACACACATGTGAAAAGGGTGGTGTCTGGTATCTTCCTCAGTTGCTCACTACATTTTTTTTTGAGGCAGAATCTCTCACTGACCCTACAGCTCCTTAATTGGTCTAAACAGCTGGCCTGTAAACTCAGTTGAATTCAGATGCCTAGGATCTACTTCTGATTTTCTACAAAGGTCCTAGGCATCTGAATTCAGTTCTTTCTTGTTCAAGTCAAGCACTTTATACATACCAAGCCCCCTTGCCAGCATCCTTCCCCCCTTTTTTCTTCATATTCTAAAGCTTTTTAGCTAACTGCATTGAAGTGGAGAAGTCAAGGAAGGTGTTACATAGGCTAGCACAGGATATTATTATTATTTTATATTATTGTTATTACTATTACCTGGCTGTGTGTTGATGAGGACTTCTTAATTTTTAAAGCCAATCTCCGCTACACTCCTATCCTTCTGTGTATTAATGCTGCTACCTTAAGGCCACTCTATGTCTGTTCCAAGTAACTCACTGCTCCTCTCCCATTAAGCAAAGGTCACTGTATTCTTCCTATCCTTCACCACACATCTGTAGTGTCCTTTACAGCAATTATATAATCTTTGTAGCCTACACTTTCTATCAGTCACTGACAGAATGATCAAGCACATGCACCAGCCAATCAAAACCTTTTTATTTTAACCTCAGCTACTGTGGCCCATCTACCTCTCTGTGACAAACCATTCTTCTTAAAACAGAAGGGTATTTTAGAAGATGGCACTGACTCTAAACACACATCAAAATTACATTCTTATCTGTAGTTTTGTGCCTTTGTATGAAGCAAGAAAAGTAACTGTTCATTCAATTGTTTATGCACTTATTGGGTTTTTTGTTTTGTTTTGTTTTTATATCCCTAGGTAGCCTGGAACTCAGTACATTTCTCAGGCAAGTCTTGAACTTGCAAGCATCCTCCTGAACAATTCAAACTAAATATTTAACATTGAGACATGGAAGGTACCCGATGTGATAGTCACCAATACTAAAAATACAGGTTGGTCACATCCTATAACAATGATCCTTTGGTCAATGACTGAGCTCTGGTGTTCTAGGGACCCCATAAGATTATCACACAGACAGGCGGTTGTTTCATCCTGGAAGACATACTTGCACTCATTGGTGGCACACACACCAAGTCCCTTAAGGATATTTATGTCAAAGTATGTCCCAGACATATGACTAAAGGTATCAGCCACATAAGGGGAAGTCTGTTTTTAATACATCAGGTGGACACTGACAACCAGAATATCAGATGTCTAAACCTTTATGTCTTAATGAGTTAGCATCCCTATTTTTAATAACTCTCAGATTTACTTTTGTTTGTTTTCAGGGATGTTTTTACTTTGTCATTGTTTGCTTGTTGTGAGAGTAGTTGTGTTTTCTCTTGAGGCAGGGTCTCTTGGAACCAAAGGCTGCCATGGGCTCCATACACAGCTGAGGGATGGAACCTCTGATTTCCCTGACCCTTTGTTCCTAGAGATAGGTGAGCATCACCACACCGTTTATCCAGGGCAGCCAACCAAACCAGGGACTCTACCTCGCTAAATAAACTCCCTCCAGCGGAACTGCAGCCCCAGCTTAGTAACTAGAGTTTTACACTCTAGGCTTTTCAGCTGAGACCAGCAACTCATGGTTTCCAGATCATATAGGGCTTGGTGTCCAAGACCTGGTTCATATCTAGATCTTGTCTTGTTTTATTATGACGTAACAAAGGGGTCTAGGAACAATGTCACACAGCTTCAGAAAGAAAATAGGTGAGCTACCAACTCTGACAGGAGAAAGTTTAAAAAGAAATCTAGGTGTCAAAGTAATGCTGTCTAGAGAAAGTCAGAGCTTCGTCTGAAGGTGTCAAAGTAATGCTGTCTAGAGAAAGTCAGAGCTTCGTCTGAATGGAAAAAGTGCAAACCACTGAAATCGGTTTGTAAGTCCTACCCTAGACATATTGCCTTGGAAATGTGTTCAAGCACATACAAACCACATCATAGCACAAGCTAGAGATGGTTTTGCTCTGAAGAATTTATAGTAATTTATATTAATAACTCAGTCCACACCAGCTTCTGGAATCCCTTTTCCACAAGACACTAAAGTCTCGAATCCAGCGAAGAAATATTATGTAAAATATAAGTAAAAGTTTTGGAAAACTAAATTCTGATCTCTAAAGTGCTGGTGAGGGAGGATAAATCCCAGTTCCCATCCTGTCCCCTTTGTTTCAGTCTTCCACAGATGATGGGAAACTCAGTTCCCTGGGACATGAGTGACACCAGGGAACTGGAGCATCAAAGGCAGCTCTAAAAAGGCTGGCTTTCCAGCCTCAGGAGGGAGGAAATAAAACCCTCCAAAGGAAACACTGCTGCCTGTAGCCAGCCCCTGCAGGAAACAACACAGACAGTTTCCATAACACCAGACACCTTAGATTGATGCTTAAAGATGTTCTTCATATCTGATGAATGGCAGGGCCAACTAGAACAGAGCCCCAAGGCTGGCTTGTCTGAGAGACATTCCTTAGGACAGATGACACATTAGAATGGTGAGTAGTGGGCCACACTTCCCTTCCTGCTATGCAGTAGAGGAGAGGGCATGCTCTCTCACATCCAAAATGAAATTAAAGTTTATGTGACAATGAAAACAGCCAGTATGTACTTCATGCAGGTTACTGTACCATTTTCCTCAACATTTATTTTATTTCATGTGTTTGAAGGCTTTGCCTGAATGTATATGGGGGGGGGTTGGTGGCATGATGTGCCCTCAGATGTCAGAAAAGGGTGTTGGTCACTTGGCACTTGAGTTACAGAAGCTTGTGAGCTGCCGTGGAAGTGCTACCGAGCAGCCAGTGCTCTTAACAGCTGAGCTGTCTCTCCAGCCCCTTAAAATACTCCACAGATAATATTTTTCTGTTCTTGCACATAAGGTAACAAGACAGCTAAGTTTTTTTAATATTCCTTTTCACATTTTATGAACAATGTGAAATTATGCTGTAAGGCTTCTGCCACACACACATATACATTATACATATATATGTGATATATATACATATATAAATCATTATACATATACATTCTGTAATATAAACAAATGCACACATATAAATGTGTCTGTGACATAAATATCTGAGTATGTTTTGCAATATATAATCAGATATGTATCTGTATTTAAATATATATCACAGAATATATACTATGTGTAAATATTTAATGACTTAACTATATGATGACAACTATAAATTCAGAAACACATTCTAAAAAATTTACTTCAATTGCAATATTTGTATGAGACATAAGCAAAGACTTTAAAAAAATTATCTGTTGGTCCTTAGTAAGTACTAAAACATGAACCCTCCACAAATACTGAGTAGATGAGTGAAAATATATTAAAATATTATATAATTATTGATAGGGGCTCTCTTCGCTAGTTCAGATCAAAAGTAGACATGTTTCCACATTGGTATACCTGAGCTCAGCTGGGTATACTTAAGATCTGAAAAAGTATCTGGAATGGAGAGATGTTCAGTAGAGGAACTAACAGACTGAGGCTGCTCGCCAACCATTTAGAATGACAAACAGTAGGATAATGCATTTTTATCTGGGAATTTTGTGCTAGTATTTTACCAGTCAATATTTATCCTTTTCATCTGTATCTTCTTAATTAATAAACATCATCCTAGCTTAGGTGGAGGCTGCAGTAAGTGTTCCGAGATCCTTGCTGGTCCCGGTCCTGGAGACATAATGCTATACATGGAAGTGGAGTGTATTGTGGCAAATATTTACTTGCAATATATCATATAAGAATTAATATTTATTACTGGGTTATATAAACAATCACTGATACAAAGTGGACCGTAAGACAATTTTTGGAGAGTGGAAACGTTCTACGAAGGATGGTCCCATCAGCTCCCGAAAAAAGCAGGAATAAATAGGAAGGGAGGGTTCGGTGTTTCTGGATCTCCATTATATCCTGGCCACACCCCGTAGTGGGAGGATCCTGATTTTCAGGAGCTACTAAAGCTTCCCTCAATAATGTCTAAATCTCACTACATCATTGCCTCACAGTATCAGGAGAACAAACTCTTGGCCATTCATGCTCCCAGATAAAGTATAATATCCACTGGATGATCAATTATGCTCAGAGAGTGAACTGCTGTGTCTGCTGGGATCACTGTGTCTGATGGGATCACTGTGTCTGCTGTGATCATTGTGTCTGCTCTGATCACTCTGTTTGTTGTGATCCACTCCCCAACAGATACCCAATGGGCTTGATCCAAGACCATGAGCTAAAGGTAGTAGATTCTGCCAAATTTTGGTTACAGTAACAGAAAGATAAAATTATAAATCCTAATAGCGTTTGGCACATCACTGAAACACTATATCTGTAAGTTAAACAACATTTTTGTTTTTTCCCAATGAAGACTTTTCTTTCAACTAGAAACTTTTTTTGGTGGATAAATAGGGTAAAGTACTTGATGCACAAGACTGATGACCTAGGTTGAACTTTGCAAACCTCATTTGTAGGTTTCTAGTACTATAGAGGTAAGCAGAGGAGGTGAGAGAAATCTATGGAAACTCACAGGTGTACAGTGAATCCCACAAGAACCTATCCAAATCAATGCAGAAGGCAAGGACTGACCCTGGAGCCTGTTTTCTGATATCCACACATACACTTTGCTATGTAAATGCCTTCTTACACAGACATAAAAATATACACACACAGAGGCACACAAGAAAAAAATACTTAAAAATAAATAAAACCTTATATAAAACCTATTTTAACAATTACGAGCCCATTGTAAGTTATATGGTTGCCCTGAGGTCTTAGGAACCATCCTTAATCAGGGTGCAGAGGCAGGAATACATAATCCAATTCTTCCCTCTAATAAATTACTGAATAATCTTAATATTCACTTTAAACCTAACTGGGCCATGTTTCATTTTCTATGTTTATTAAATGAAGCTAACAATGTCTTTAAGTATTCATTTTTTTAAACACAACATTCCATATTAAAATGTTTGACTTTTATCCCCTTTTTACAGGGAAGTACTTATTATATTGAAGACATTTCAAAAATACACTTTATATAATAAAACTAGATTTAATTCCTGTCAAGCTGGTATTCTTCTTTTTCTAATAATCATTACTCTAATTCCATTCTTGACAGGACATTTACTGGGCATGACATTCTACAATTCTCAAAAAGAAAGAATAATGAACTTAAATTTTAATAGAAATTTTCCCTCATTTAAGATGCTTTTTAGAATTCCTTTATTTATATTATAGAGTTGTTTTGTCTACATGTATGTCTGTGCACTAACTGTATGCAGTGTTCCAGGAGCCCAGAAAAAGGTATCAAGTACCCCTAAAACTAGAGTTTCAGGTGGTTGTGAGCTACCATCAATGTGCTGATAACCAAATCCAGGTTTGCCAGAAAAACAGACAGTACTCGTAAACATAAAGCCACCTCTCCAGCTATAAATTTTAGGATCCTTGATTACTACTTGTCTTTTGTGTTGTTTGGGTGGAGAAGCAGGTACATATGTAGGTAGGTACATCCCATACCACTACGTTATAAAGTATTTCCATACAGGTCTTGATGTTTTTCATGTCATTTTTATCCTTGCAAAAGAACATCTAAGAGCAAAGAAGTCCATGACAGGGGCAATAAGAGATGGAATGCAACCACAGTCCTGGGAAAAGATTCTTTGTCTGCTAAAACAATTAATTATAAAACCCCAGATGGGCTTTTATTTTTGTCAGACAGTATTTGTTTGGAAATATGGTGTCATCAACTTTCAAAATACAGGAAATGTCATCTGCCTTTTGTTCATCACTGTAAGCAGATGCCCCCAGATTCTCTCACTGTTGCTCACCAACACTGAACTAAAGTATCATTTTGTTTAAACTTCAGGAATGGTCATGCAGTGACAGCATCATCTAGAAATGATTTCAGTTTTTTGAAGATGAGATATTATAGATGTAAAGAACTGGGTTGAGATCAGCTCCTGTAAAGTGAGATGCATTTGTATCTACCACAGTTGTTTGCATCTACTGGGTACTTTATAAAGTTAGTCAGGTCAAATACTCTATGGACTAGGAAGTATAAGTACATAAATACTTAAAATTGCTAGGTGGATTTTTTTTTTAAGTATAGTTGATTTTTACCTAAGCTTGCTTAAGTAAATGCTCTAGAAGCCGGAAGAGGGTGTCAAATCCGCTGGAGCTGCTGTTACTGGAGTCTATGTGTTTGCTGATGGGTTCTAGGAGCCAGACTCTGGTCCTCTGCAGGCACAGCAAGAATGGTTAACCACAGAGCCAACTCTCTGGCCTCTAATAGAATCTGGAAAGAGAACCTTTATTTTGATTCACAAACAGAGAATTTTTAATAAATATACAATCATTTTAATCAATTATTCATTGATTCACTAAATTCATTCATTTATGTTTTTTCAATAAATGTCAAATGGAGGCTATTTTCACCAGGTGGACTAATTATTCCAAGGAACAGCAATGAATGTTTAACATGGTACTATGGACAACGTCTAACTGTGAAAAATGCTGGAAAGAGAAATGATCACCTTTGCATTTAGCAATAAGATTTTTCAGAGGTTTTAAGGTATCCACAGGCAGCAACGCTTTCTACAAAAGATGACCATGCCAGAGGCAGCCTCCATAGGCAGACATGCTGGGTGGCCCAGCCTTATGAGAACCTCACCAGGAAGCAGTTAGGACTGGACTGACAAAAGTGCTTTGATTTGTCCTGCTTCACATTTTTCTCACCATAAAATTAATTCATGACCATTTAGTAAACACATGAAATAAAAATAATGTAGAAAACCTGGCCTAGAGATAATTGCTATTAACAATGGTTTTTTTTTTTTATAATTTCTTGATGTTTTAACTTTCCATTTTGACTTCCTTGTTGCGTTAAAGAATATGATATGTATCCATTTTCTGTCTTTTTCTTTTGGGGGGTCTGTTCATTTGCATGTGTACAGTGTATGCACATATGTGAACACATGTGTGACATGTAGTGGAATGCTGATGTTATCCAAAAAAGTGCTAGTGACCTCGGCTAATTCTAATGACCTCAAAATATCCAGCCCTTGATGAGGTGTGGCCAGGATTGATTGAGACCTGGGAACACCGACCTGAGTGCCCTGTTTGGTTCCTGCTCTCTCTGGGAGGAAGCTGAACACCCAGTGTGGAAGTTCGGAATCTCCTACAATCTCATTGTGTCTGTGAGTCCTTGCTCAACAAATATTAATCCTTATATGGTATATTGTATTTGAATAATTCTACCTATAACATATATGTTTGTGTATGTGTACATGTGCACATTTCTATGAGTGTGCAGGCCAGGATTCCACATGAGATTTCTTCCTCAATGGTTTCTTTACTTTTAGTTTTAGCTATTGATTTACTTCTTTAGAAGGTCTCATTGAATCGGGAACTTGTCATTTCAGCTAGAAAGGCTGCACAGGAGCCCCAGGCATCTGGCCATCCTGCATTCAACCTTCCCCAAACCCATCATCCCACTGGTCCTTGTGTTTTACACAGAAGGCACCCTGCCCACTCAGCCCTATCCCCACACACACTGTCATCTGTGTAATGTTGTGCTTTGCAGACTTTTCTATGGCAGTTTATAAAATCCACAGCATTAGCCAAGTCACTACAACTGGGAGTCACTCCCCTACAGCAGACACAGCATCTCCTCCACCCCCTTCCTGTTCATTTAAGTCTGCATAAGTGGAGACCACTGTATGAATGGTTCCCAGAGCTGACACAGGGCCATTTTTAGAACTGCAAATTATTGGGACTTCTTCCCGATTGATTTCTGGGCCCAACTCCAACGAATAAGGAAAGAAGTCGCCCATATGTTTCACAATTTTCATGTGATCATGTGAAGATTCTTTAACTCCAAAGAAGGGTCCTTTGCGCCTAAGAGGTCACTGGTAAACTTTAGAACTTGGCCCACTTTTAGACCTGGACTCAGAGTTCCATGTTGTGGAAAGGATGATCTCCCTTGTGCTCTGAGACACACCCCTCCAGATCATGCTGTGAGAACTGAGTACCATAATGTACAGCCCACAGGTTCCCTTTGCCACTTACTTGCTCTTTCTACTGAAATTCAGTGTCTGCTAAATAGCTTGGGTACACTGTGATCAACCTCTGCCATCTCATTTCTCCCTGCCCCCTTCCCTGTCACCTTCCATATGGGAACAAGATTTTTTCAATTTTGTCTTCCGTTATACCTCTTCTGCCCCAGTAAGTTACCTTCTAGTGTTTCTATTTTAATTTGTATCAGCTTTATCTGTCCTGTCTATTTAGTATGATTTTCTTCTCTGCATGTGAGTGTGCATAACATGTATATATGTATGTGTGAATGTGCCTGAGAGATCTGTGCATGTGTGTCAGAATGGGTGCACACGTGTTTGAGTATGCATGCATATGTGTGTATATGTATACATGGGTTATACAGGCATGTTCGTAAACATGTGTGCAAATGTATAAGAGTAAACATATGTATGCCTATACATGTGTGTACATGTGTATATGTTCCTCTGTGTGTGTGTGTGTGTGTGTGTGTGTGCATAAGAATTGAATCAAAGGCATTTTATTTTGAGACTTTAGTCCTGGCCTTCTCCTGCTAGCCAGGCTACCTCGAGAGCACCCCGTTCCATTCCAGCTTGAGACCTTGGCTCCACATCCTGTCTTCTTTTCATCTTGTCCTCTGTCCCTTCCTCTCAGCTTGTTCTATTTTGTGGCTTTCTTTTTCTGTTTGCCAAAAGCAATGTCTTCTTAAATCAGATTATGTATGATAAACAGTCTTCTAGATTTTCCCTGGTTCCTGTTATGAATAAAGCTCTGGTCTGCTCTCCCTCCAGTCTCCAGGAGGATGTTCCTCCTCAGTTTTGCCACTACATGGTTTTTATAGATTACATTTTTAACTGTTTAACAAAATTAGTTTAAAAAAAAAACAAAAAAACTAGCAACCAAGACTCAGTGTTTATAAATGGTTTGTAGGTTTTGTTTGGCTCAACATTTTTCTTTAGATACTGGAATTAAAATCTAACCCACTGCTGGCTTACTGCTGGGTCATCTGTGGGGCATAACAGTTACTTTGCATGAACATCCCTGCTGCAAGATTATGATTCTATCCTGCTGCTGTGTTTCTGCCCCCGAACCAAGCAAATGCCTTTAACCCTCCACCTCCTAGCATACTTTGCACCAGTTTGCACCCTCTATCGCCCCACCTCAGAAAGGACCTCGCTGGGTGCACATGGGTGCTCCTTTAGAAACAATGTCATTCACAAGAATGTCATGGTGGCACATAACTGTGATTCCAGGAGCTGAGCTAAGGCAATATGACTGCTGTAAGTTCCAGATGAGCCTGGGCTACGTAGTCAGTCTAGATTAGCCTGAGTCACAGAGTGAGACTTTTATCTCAAACACAGAGAAAAACAAATCAAATAATCCATCAATCAAGCAAAAGAAAAAAAGCAACCAAAAAACTAAAACAAAAGACAAAAACAGAAATTTCTCAACCCAACATGTACACTGCAGCCTGTTGCCTCAGTTCTGGGAACCACAGAGTCATTTTAGTCAAGGGGAACATTTCCTTTCATTATGCTTATCCGCCTAGGGCATATTTACCCAGCTCAGAGGTTTACTAACTCTGAACATGTCGCTGAAAGGTGGAGGACAGAAAGGATACTTCCAACAAAAGCTCTGTCTCGAGTATCCCTTGAGGCACAGCAGGTCAGGGAATTACTAAAAGCTGCCTCGGACAGGGAGGAGCTCTTGGGAGGGCTTGCTGTGCTTTTCAAGGACAGGTATCCTCTAAGAAGGTGAAGCTGCCCAAGCCAGGTTAGGAACTTGGGACTTTGCAGGGTGCTCAAAAATATAAGTCACATCATAACAAAGGAACTGGGTTTTCCCCTTAATGTGGAAGTGCTGGGCCGTGGGAAGTGATGTTGGCTTTCTTAGGTAAAGCAGTTTCTGTGAGAGAAATTCTGTAAAGATGCAGAATCAAGTGAAAACCACTACAACAGATTGCCCTTTGGGCAATGAAGGCAGTAAGAGTGTCATTTAATGCCACTGGCCACAAGAAGATGGTCTAAAACCAGAGAGGCTTTAGTTTACCATTGGGCAAATTGAGGTGTTCATTCTAATAGGTTTCAGGGGGAAGTGAAGAGGTCCCACAGCATATGGTTGATAAGTAGCTTTTGGTCAGGTTCCCTCTGCTTCCCCAGCCACACAGCGAAGGTGGGACTGAGGTGGCTGGAAGGTCACCTTCATGCAGCACAGTCTTTGCAGTAGGGAAGAGATATAAGAGGGCATTTGGCCTGATTTCTTCAGGGCACTCACTCCTCACTTAACAGACAGCCCAAAGGCCACCCCGGGAACAGTCACTGATCCTGGAACTTGGACACAAAGCCTACTTGGGTCTGAAGGAGTTCACCAAACCCACAGAGGAAATTTAAGAGTGTGGTACAGCCAAGCCTAACAACCTGAGTTCAATTCCTGAGATTCACTTGGAAGAAAAAGAACCAACTCCTGCAAACTGTCATCTGACCTTTGTATACATACTATAGTATGTGGTGATATATTGTATGTTTAACAAAATCAGCCTGGAATATCAGAGAACAGAATCATCCACAGCCAAGCCATAAAAGTCAGAGAGTGATGACCCATGTCTTTAATCCTATTACTCGGGAGAGAGATATCTTTCTGGATTTCTGTGAGTTCAAGGCCTAACAGTCAAGCAGTAGTAATTCACACCTGTAATCCTAATTTACAGAGTTGACCAAGGAAGTGAAATAGCTAGGCAGGGAAGATACATAAGGCAGGAGGAGAAGAGGTTTATTCATTCTGTAGAAGCGACCAGTCAGGATGAGGACATAACACTTACCCTGTCCAGCCTGAGAAGTTGGCTGGGTGAGAACTGGCTGTGTGGCTGTGGTCTGTTTCCTCTTTCTGATGATATTCCAGTTTTTCCCCAATATCTGGCTTCAGGCTTTCATTATATGTTAACTAGAGTGTGTAATAATAGTTCATGTTCACACACATCCAGCCCCACACCAAATAAATAAATAAATAAATAAGTAAATAAATAAATAAATAAATAAATAAACTAAACAAGTAATTCTAAGTCATCATGAGACACATTATTTTTCTCTACAGAAATAAACACCTTACTAGCTCATATGTGAATTCAAGTGTATTGGAGTTGACAGACTATCAACTGCTGAAGCAGAATAAAATGCACTTGTGTGTACGTGTGTACACCTGTGTGTGTGTCAGATTGTTAACTGAGCTTTCAACGTGTCTTCAAATTAAGATATGTTTGCACAAGTGGTATGGTTCAAATGTATTCTAGTTTTCTCATATATTTTTGTAACGGGCTTTGTTTAGCTGTAACAAGTAAAGGGCTGATGGTGCTGGGAGATGGATCAGTGGTTTCAAGTGGCTGCACAGTGGCAGCACTTCCCAAAGACCCAGGTTCAGTTAGCAGCTCCCACATGGCTGCTCACAACCAAGGGATCCAAAGCCCT
This sequence comes from Sigmodon hispidus, assembly GCA_004025045.1. Taxonomy (NCBI): domain Eukaryota; kingdom Metazoa; phylum Chordata; class Mammalia; order Rodentia; family Cricetidae; genus Sigmodon; species Sigmodon hispidus. Next base: position 64,617 of record PVIH01000425.1, on the reverse strand, counting down.
CTTCCACATGATACACATGTACATGCAGGCTAAAATTTACATACTTAAAATAATACTGAGATAAATAAATCTTCTAAAACTAGATAGAGAAGAAAGAACAGCTGGCATTACCATAACTCTGAAAATGACTTCAAGACCAGTCTTCTAGTAACCAGAGCATTGGTTTGTTGGTTGATTGACTGATGATTGATTGACCAACTGAATGACTGGTCCCTTTTGCAGTACTTGGTCCATAAACAGAAAACCTAAGTGACAAAGCAGCAAAAGTAATAATAGCATACCCCATCACCTGCAGGCTTTCCATCCATGTGCAGATTCAAACCTGAAAGGCTCTCTCACGCATAGCTGTTTTCTCCACAGCCAAGGTTTAAACCCTGTCTAGGTGATTACATACACGTGAGCTATGGGGGAAGGCGCACAAAGACAAGAAATGAGTTCCCAAGCTGCCCGATACTCAGGCAGCATTGTCCTAAGATACGACCCTGACACTCAGGCAGTGTTATCCTGAGATACAATTCTCTTCTTTGTTCCCTCAGCCACAATACACTTCACACTAAAGCCCCAACCTTCACCCAAGCTCTGTCCTGAACATGACCTTCTTCACCTCAAAACCACCTTTACAGGAATCTAAACCTTTGCGTATGTGCATGCACGTGTGCAAGTGTGGGTATATATGTGCTCATGTGTGTGTGCATGTGTGTGTCCACTTATATATATAGACCAGAGATAAACCTCTGGTGTTGCTCGCTAGGAGCTGCCTACCTAGATTTTAGGAGATGGGCGTCTTTCACTGGAATCTGGATCTCACAGTTCAGTCATGCTGACTAGCCAGTGAGCCTATATGTGCTGGTGTTATGAAGAAACTCCGATCTTAATTCTTATGTAGCAAGTATTTCACCCAGGATTTAATCTTCTCTGTCCCAAACTCTTTCTTCTATCCTGCCTGGAACTCATGAGTCTGAACGACCTCTTCGCTCTCCGTGTCTGTAACTGACTTTGGAATGCATCCCTTTATTCCTCCTCTTGTCCAAAACCACATCCTGGCGATGTGTCTCGCTTGCCAAAGTTTTACTTGATTCACACAGTCTCCATAAAACCTGCCTCCTCCATGAAGCCTTTTCCTCCTGCACACTTAGAAGGAGGGTCACATCCCAACCATGCTGCAGTACCACCATATCCATCATGTGGCCACTTGCCTGGCTAGGTCTCACTTTTATTGATAAGTTCTTCCGAGACACATAGTTTGACTATTATTGTTTATAACTAGATTTTAGTTGGAGCAAGTGTGAGCATTGTTGCTTGCTATGGTTTAAAAAGCCAAATCAGTATAGTCAGTCTAGAGCTTCATAACTTCTAGGATGGTTATGAAAATCCACAGAGCAACAGAAGTCATTCGTACTCTCTAGCAAGCCTGACCTACCAATCTCTCTTCAGAATCCAGTCCAAGGAACATTTATAAGTTTAGCTAGCCAACACCTAGCCAATAGGAAATAAGCAGAAAAGCTTTGTGAGTACATCTGAGTAATTGGAAATTATAGTAATATTGTCTTACATTTTTCCAAGAACCAATATTACATGCATTATATAGTATCAAAATATATTTCTATAATTGTTTTTAGATTTTTAAGAAGTAATTATGCTTATATGTGTGTGTTTCTGTGTATGTGAGTGCTGGTGCCCTTAGAATGGAACCCAGAAGGAGGCAATGGATCTCTGGACCTAGAGTTCCAGATAGTGGTGAAATGCCTAAGATGAGTGCTGGGAGCTGACCTGGAATCTGCTGCAAGAGCAGTACGTGCTCTTCACCACCGACCCACCCCTCCACCCAGGAGTGTTTTTCTACACATCCTCATGAATCAGACATTATTCCCAGTTAGCCATGCTTGCAGATGTAGAAACTGAGGAGGCTACTCATGAATCCATAACTAGTCAGTGGCAGAGCAATGTGGGAACACAGGGACGCAGATCTGCATTGAGTTGATAGTCATTACTGCCTCCCTGCAAAGCAGAGGGCTGGAATATGCAGAGAAATGCAGTCAGCATTTCCATTTGACGTGTGACTTCTGAAAAATTAATTGAAGCAGTTATTACCTTGAGTTCTGAGGTGCTGAGGGCTGCAACAATCTCTCTCTCTCTCTCTCTCTCTCTCTCTCTCTCTCTCTCTCTCCCTCTCTCTCTCTCTCCAACCAATCAACCCCCAATAAAAGTTTTTAGGAAAGTTTCAGAGACATCGTTTCCAGAATCGCATGGCTGCATTCACTTTTTTGCTTAGCAATAGCAATGGATGCATTTTATTACCTATTAACTTTATATATACTCAGTGTGCTTTAAGGAGAAATAAAAACTTCCTCTGAATACTTAAGGGACTGAAGAACTCGAATGTAAAGAAGACCAGGCCATTTTCAGAGTAATTCATATGGAAGATTCCAGAACACAAAGACTTATTTCTTTAAAGATGTACATTTTGTCAATTCAGATTTGCCTACCATGGTGATTTACATCTTATAGCAAACATTATGAAGCTTAGAAATAATTTCCCCAAAGGGGAGGGGTTTGAAATACTAAGACAACAAAATCCGAAGAACAAATATAGGTTTTCTTCCCATTATTCAATGCGGGGGGTGGGGGGGGGAAGAGAAGAAGAAAACTTGCCCACAAACTCCAGCAAAATCTCCCATTCCTTTCTATCCCTTGTGTTCTTCCTGTGCTGCTTCAGGGGCTACCAGTTTAAGTCTCATATCACCCCATCCTCAGTGGCTTCTTGAGACACAGGATCCAGGGGTTCCATTAGACACAGAGCTCCATCACTAGAGTTGCAGGCCAGCAAGCAGGACCCCTGTGGGCAAGTCTGCCCCCCCCCATTAGACCCTATAGCCTATAAGACCCTTTAAAACTAATGGCTCCAGGAGCCAGCTGTGTTGAGTCAAGGGAGTGAGTTTGTTTGTGGGATTGGCTACAGAGCCTGGGTCACAGGCATAAGTGGGGAGGAGCAGAAGCTGCTACATCTGTTCTACTCATCTCAGCTGTTGTTTTCCATCAGCAGGGGCAGCAAATGGCCGCTCTTTCTGAGAACTGAACTGGCATCCTCTGGAGCAAGAAGTGCTCCTAACTGCTAAGCTATTTCCCTAGCATCTCAAAGTTTTCTGTAAATAAGGTTTTACTTTTGCACTTGCTGACTGACTTTTACTTTTGATGATTGGTTTGACACAGTGCCACTAGCCTCAATGAAAGAAGTAACAAGGAAACCAGAGCAAAAGGTTTAATAGGAAATATAGCCAGCATTACATAATAATCCATTATCCTTGGAAACATCATCAAGAGAATATTTTCCTCCAAAAAGCTCATACAGGAAAGCATACAAGGTATTTTTGCCAGGACACATGCCATCACAGAAGCAGAACTATAAGGAGCAAGGTGATATGACTATTGTTAAAATTTGAAATTCCCAGATACTTAGGTGAATAAAATAGTAGATAAAGACTTCAAAAGGTTCAGTGAGTTCCAATAAGTAAAGAAGAACAGTTTACTAAGAAAGAGACAAAAAGTATAAATGAGGCTAATAAAGAGACAGAGGTTTTGAAAAGGCAAGCAAATACTAGAAATGAAAAGTTTATAAAGCAAATTATGAAATTCTGTGCAAAATCTCACAAACAGGACAGGATTAGCAGAAGAATTAATCTTGGGGCTTGAATACAAGGTTATTAGCACATCACTCAAAAATACTGACACAAAAATTAATTATGAACATAATATACAAGGAGGCTTTATATAACATATTTAGGTTAAAAAAAAAAACTACAAAGGTAAAGACCAAAGGCATAGAAAACATACTCATAGGACTATAGGATATTTCCTAAATTTGAGAGAAGATATGGGCATCCAGCTATTGAAAGCAGTTAGTATTCCAAACAGGCACGCCCAGAAATGATCCTGGCATATTGTGTAGGTAAAATGCCAAGAGAACATAACAAAAATATACATTTAAAGCTTTAAAAGAAAACAAAAACAAACCCATCATAATAACAGTAGATTTTTCAACAGAAATTATAAATTGGAGTGATGTACCTCCATGCCTGAAATATAACAAACAAAGAGGGTAGCTTTAGCAAAGCTCTCCTGTACATTCAAGGAAAGACAAAGAACTTCTGAACAACATAGGCTAAAAGAATTCATGATCCATAAACTAGCCTTTGAGAGGACACTTGAAAGCATTCCACACACAAAAGATAACACTGTATAAACAAAAGAAATTCTCACCAGAAAAGTATATAAACAAACAAAAATCAGGAAATGTCAGATATTAATAAAACAACAAATGACAAGATTTCCTACACACCTGGTGATTTTAACTGTGACTGTAACTTAATAGATTAAAAACAAGATCTAACGTTTCACTGCCAGCAAGAAACACACATTACCAACAAGACTTGCACTGATAGAAAGCCAAATGGAACATTATATTGCAAGCCAAAGGAACCTGGAAGCAGAAGAGGCAGCAATATTTATATCTAACAAGACTGATGTTGAGATAAAGTTATAGAGGAAATATGATGGTTATTACATATTAGCATAGGGAATGATGAATCAAAAAGATATAAAAATACATGCAAATGCCTATGCATTCAATTTTATAACACAAATACTGTAAGACATAAATGGATAAACAGATGCAGAAACATGAATAGGATGAGACTTGCATTGCACAGAATCATTAAAAGAAAGGTAGAGCTAAAAAGGAACAATAAAAACACTTAAGCTGACTAACTTACATCATGCCTTAATAGCCATCCATAAATATCACATCCAAAAATTCACATTTCATTGGTACATGAAACTTTCTCCAAAAGAAATATTTTAGAAAACAAATGAGATCTGTTTTTTTTTTATTATTTTAGATATAATTCTTTATTGATTCTTTGGAAATTTCACATCATCATGGACCTCAGTCCCACTCATCTCTCAATCCCTCTGTATCTGCCCCCACCTCTGCAGTATGCCTCCCAAATTAATTTAAACAAAAACACCACCTCAATCCTCCATCTTTCCAACACCTCTTCATTTATCCCAGTGGCATCAGAAGCACTCTACCCCCTTTTGTCCAACCAGTCCTACCCGAAAAATGTTCATTAAAATGAGTCATTGATCTGGTTCAAGGTCTCTAGTTTCTGATACACCATCATCACTGGCTCTCATCAAAACTCCTGTTGCTGCACTGAGATGGGGAATCTGTGGCTATTGTTTTGCAAGACAAGTCCCTTTGAGCATTCTAGCAGGTCAAAGATGGGGCAGCTATTAGGGTGGGCCAATCCTAGGACCAGAATGTGAGTCTAAGTAGTAGTGACCTTGTCAGTCCAGGCTATTGGGACCACCCCCTAAGGAAAGGTACAGAGTCAGCTCTCCCACACCTGTGCTGAGGGGTGGGGCCATCTCTCCCATGGGGAGACAGTACCAGCTCTCCTGCTACAGTGTTCAAAGATGGGCAGGGCCAGCGAGGGACAGAGGCTAGCTCAGCACAGCTCTCAGAATTCAATAGGTATGGTTCCTATGAACCCCCTGTGGAAACATGAGCCATGGATTGTCAGTCCAGATCCTGGCTGTTGTTGGATCACCATGGTCCCAGGTGGCAGTGCAGGCACTCAGACTGCATGGCCCCCATGGCAATGTGACCGACCCTCAGACATCAACATGGTCCCAGGCGATAACCCAGACCCCTGGTATTAGCATTCCTTTTGATGGTACCAGGAGCCATAGACATCAGCATAGACCCTGGCAGGCCTTTGATAGCAGCTCTGGCACAGACAACACCATGGCCCTAGTGACAGAATGGCTCTCAGACACCAACATGGCCATATGTGCAGTCTAGACTCCTAGACATCACAGACCCAAACTGTGGTGGGACCATGGTCCCAGGTAGCAGCTGGGTTTGAATGGTAGCAATACAGGCTGCTGTGGGATATTGTTCTTATACATAGTAAAAAAATGTTACTTGTATTGGTTTAATATAACACTGATTGGCCAGTAGGAGGTATCAGCAGAGCTAGCAGGCTAAGAGAATTCTGGGAAGAGGAAAGGCAGAGAGCAGGAGATACTCTCGAGACTCAGAGGAAGCAGGAAGAGAATGCTGAACTGAGCAAAAAGGTAACAAGCCGTGTGGCTACATGCTGGGAGCTGCAGTAATATAAAGTGGGAGCTCAGTTGGTGCTGACAAGGCTTACCCATCAGAGCCAAGGGAGATAAAGCTAAATACTCAAGGAGTTTGGATACTAATTACCTTTGAATGTGTTAGCTGTTTCCTACAGAGGATTTTGTGTGTGTGTGTGTGTGAGTTCAGTCTCCCCATTTGTTATTTCTTTGGAATTTATTTCTCAGGAACTTTTAGCAGTGTGATCAATCATTTGTTGGGCACAACTTCCCCTATACGTTTGAGGGCATATGGATATTCTCCCCTATGTGTGTGTGAAAACAGTCACACAGACAAGATCTCTTATTTTATAAACCAGGTCTTTGTTCTTCTGCCCAGAACAGACTCAATATCTGCCTTCCCTGCAGTTACCTTTACTAGTAAACATCTGGCTCAGCCCTCAAAAAGGTAATTCATTTTAAATTTTTCTCAGATATCCAAGAACAGCTACAGACAGATGACACACTGAATTCACCACCCCTGCAAAGAAGAGCTTACTAGGTTAAGAGCAGATCTGGAGCTAACTAACCCTAGGCTTTAACTCCCTGTACTTTACCTGGATTCACTAACACAGGCACCTGTTGTAAAGGCTTAAGGAAAAAGATCATTTACCAACTCCTACTTGTAGGTTTCAAAACAAAACAAAACAAAATCTATTCTGAAGCCTTAAGACATGATCAGCAAAAAGGTGATAGGTCCCACTTCTTGTGCAAATTAAGTCTTTAAGGACCCCTCCCTGGGAGGGCACCTTAGCAGAATAAAAGCTGCTCCCCTTTATTGTTTATTCAGTCCCCTAGCAACCTAGAACATTACTTGCTCCTCCCTAGGACCCTGAGACTTCAAACCCTGCTTTGCCTTGTCGGGAATGTGCCTCCATGGATATATAAACCTATGCCTTCATTGCTGTAGTTGTTGTGCGGATGTGAGAAGCTGCACTCACTGCCGCCATTCCAACATGGCGGCGACATCCTGCGCTCTAATGTAGACTGCGCTGGTGCAAGGGGAATTTCCACTCCTTGTGCTCTGCCTCTCCCTTGGCGTCACCTCGCCCGCTGGAGCTACAGCCAATCTGAGTCTGATACGTCCTAGGCAGGGGCCAGTTTCCTATATAAGGGACGGGTTTTAGCCGTTTGGAGTCTCCATCTTGTAAGCTTATGCTCTCCCTCTCAAGACGCATTAAAAAGCTTTTCTGCAGAAGGATCCTACGTGTGCCGCGTCGTTCTTGCTGGCGAGACGGTAGCGCTGGGCATGCCAATAAAGATGTAATAGGAGGAATTGTTTTAAGTTTGATACCTGTAGATCATTTTGCCAGTAAGAAGTGCCATCTTCCTGAACCCTGAGAGAAAACCTTGTTGGGGCTGGTCCCCAAAAGGGTTTTATTAGCTAAATATGGATAAGAATCATGGGTTATTTTAAGAGTAAGAGTTAGCAAGTAATAAGCCTGAGCCACACATCAAACAGCATGTAATTAATATAAGCCTTTATGTAGCAGGAAATCAAAAACTATACATATAAATGATCATGTCAAAAGACTGGAGACGAGCGGGGCGTGGTTAACTAAAAAAGATTCCAAAAGTAAACCTTCAAAAAAAAAGACCAAGACAAAAAGCCGACATTCTCTCACGAGAGTTCCCAACCAAGTACACAGTTCGGGCCAACGGCGCAAACATACAATATAAAAATAAAAAATTTTCCTTAAAAACACTCCAACACACTACAACCTTATCCTTTCATTTTCTCTTAAAACCGTCTCTGTTTTATAAATAATTTTCACAAAATAAACCCCATTTAAAACATATCTCACAACAAATTTTTACCATAATACCTTTATGTGATTATTTGGAACTGAATGGCTGAGGGTCCAGACCAGAAACTTCTGACTACCCAGAATGAGAGGCTGCTTGAAATTGATTGGTCTTGAAAACCAACATGACCCCAAGTGGCAGCCCAGACCCTGAGCATCATCATGGCCTTCAGGAGTCACAGAAATAGTCTCAGATGCTGTCTGTGATAGGGTTGCAAACCAAAACATAGCCCTTGACAGTGGCCTTGGCCCAGAAAGCACCATGGTCCCAGGTGGCAGCATGGGCCACTCAAATTGGCATGGCCCTTGTGGCAGCATGGTTCTCAGGTACCAACATGGCCCAAGCTTAGATATCACCTTGGCACCCAGGTGGCAGCACAGGCCACTCTGGTTAGTAAGGCTCCAGCAGTGTTGTGGCACTTGGACATGGCCGCAGATGGCAGCCCAGACTCCTGGCATCACCATTGCCTTTAATGGTATCATTAGCCACACACAGAAAACAAGTAAATTATTGTATGCTTTGAGAATATAACGAAATGAAAATTTTTTTTTAAAAAAAGAACCTATTCAAATGTATGAGGATTAAACAATTCAGTTTTAAAGATCAGAGGGTTATTTGAGTGTTAATCATAGACATTAAAAAAAAATCCTAGAATCAGATGAGAATGGAAAGCCAAGATAGTCACCTCCGTCGAGCATTATAAAGATGGTTCAGATATCACTGTATCTATGATTCCTTACACTCAACACAGTCTGAGCTATCACAGATAACTCAATTATGTCTAGTGTCCTAAAAAAATAAGAGCAAACAAAACCCCAAACCAATCAAAAAAAATAATAATCAGAGCTGAAATTAGTAAAATAGATTAAAACAGCATTGCAAAGAATTCATGAAATAGATTAGTGTGTCCCTGAAAAATGGTTGACAAACTCCTGGGCAACCTAACAAAAATAAAGATAACACCCCAATTAGCACCACAATTAATTGGATTCCAAAAGTGTATACTATAAGCTATTACTTAACTATAGAGTTCATTAAAGATTATCTTGATAAGTTATACTCTAATAAATTGGAAGTTCTGGAATAAATGGCTACATTTCTAAAAATATGTATCTTAGCAGAACTGAACAGAGAGAGTATTCAAAGCATAAACAGAGAAATAGAAATTGTAAGACTGATGTGACCTGAGTCTTTCAAACCACTCCATAAGACAGAATGAGAACAAATGTTTCTGAACCCATCTATGGAGACCATATACAACCTTTACATAATAAATCAGGACAAGAACACAATGAAAAGAGAAAATACTTTTTGTTGGATGAATACAGATATAAAATGTATTAATTGAATAATGGTAATACAAATGCATTGCACATTAAAAAGGAAAATACATCAGACTCAACATGTTCTCATCTCTGGAGTGCAAGAATATTGGAATCTGTAATGCACTAGCACAGTCCACTGTTAACATATCATAACATCTCCATGGACAGATATGTGAAACACTAAGGTACTAATGCAGTGTAATTCACTGACAGATATGTAAAGTGCTAATGCACTAATGCAGTGTAGTCCATTGACAGATATGTGAGACACTAATGCACTAATGCAATGTAGTCCATTGATAGAATCGAGGACATAGTTAACATGATCAGATAGGAAATGGATTTGAAAACAAATCATCATCTTTTTATGATACAAGTCTTGAAGGAACTAGTAGTAAAAAGATTGTGCCTCAGTACAAAGCCAATATGTGTCAAGCTGGTAGCCAATGCCTTGTTGAAGAAAGGAAAACAGAAAGCATTTCCTTTACAACCAAAGATGAGACAAGGGGAATTCACTGTGACCAGGGATATTCATTATAATTGTTCAAATTTTAGCTAGATCAATAAAGCAAGAGAGATAAATGTAAGTAATGCACCCATGGAAAGAAGAAGTAAAATTGTCCCTCTTTTCAAAAATTATGATTCTGTATTAGAAACTCCAAAGCTCTACCAGAAGGCTTTCAGACCTGACAAACAAATTCAGCAAAGTAGCAGGATACTGCATGGATACAGAAAGATCAATGGTTCTTTTATATGACAAAAAAATGAACCTGCTGAGAAGGAAATCAAGAAAGCAATACCATTTATCGTAGCCTGAAAAAATAAAATACCCAGAAATAAACTTAGCTGAGGAGGTTAAAGACCTTAGTAAAGAAGAAGATGGCCCCTTATCCTGCGCTGACTGTTGCACTTTCCAAAGAATAACCTGGGGACAGAGAACAGTTATCCTCCAAGGCTGGTGAGAGCGAGGGAATAAGAGTTTAAGAAATAGGGTATAAAAAGGGAGAAGGTAGAAAATTTCCTCTCTACTTTCCCAGGTTAGGGGGAAAGAGAAATGGTCAGACAGACAGCCAGACAGACAGACGTAGAGAAGAACAGAAGAAGCAAAGAACAGGAGAGGGATGGAACAAAACAAAACAATACCATAGAAACTCAACAGCATGATCAACATTAGACACAGCCACAAAGATGTGTTAAATGTCACCACACAGGAATCTTGAGATCTGCATGTCACACAGGTGATGGAAAATCTTCTCCTCCATTTCATGGTTTGAGGGCTCCAGGGGGATAATGCTGGTGTTGATCTCATTACCAACCCAAATAGCCATCAAAAAAGAAGCAAGAGAGTACAGACACGGGCTCCATTCCTATACTTGGGGGAGCAAGCCCATGGAGACAGATATTAATCCATATGTAATTCAGATGTAGGTAGTTCCGGCCTATAATTCCTCACTTACACCTTTGTAAGGAAGGCTTGATTCCTTAAGGCTTTGCAAGGAATCGTGGGTTGGCCTGGGCCGTGAGCTCCTGCCTGAACTGCTCAAGTGCTGGGATGAAGTAAAGTATGTGATTGAAGTCTTTGAAACTTTTATGTTTTTACCTTTACCTGTCTTAACTCCTGCCTTCTTCAGAGTTTCTCCCTTCCCCTTGCTTTTCCTCTTATTTTCCCTCAGATGCGCCATTTGCCAGTCTTAATTTATTTTTCTTCTTAATACTACACTTACTAACATGTCATCATATACAGCACCATCCTGTCCCTTTATCTCTTTATCCACTAAAACTATTGGAGTTAAAGGGTTGGCAGTTTTTATTTTTCATCTTATTTAATGTGTGTGTGTGTGTGTGTGTGTGTGTGTGTGTGTGAGAGAGAGAGAGAGAGAGAGAGAGAGAGAGAGAGAGAGACAGACACAGACACACAGAGACACAGAGAGAGAGGTTGTATATGTGACTAGTATGGTAGCAAAAGTTGATGTTGTATCTCCTGTAACTAGTTGCACACAGTTGTGAGCTGCCTGATATACATGCTAAGAGCTAAACGGGTCCACTAGAAGAGCAACAAGCATTCTTGGGTAGTTGTTTTTAATGGGCTGTGTTTTTAATGCTCACAGTAAACCTATCCATAATTGTGGTTGCTTCTGTATTTATTATTCCTCTCTAGGGACTGTGTTGGATACCATGCTTATTACTCTGAACATGACAACTAAGGCTTTAGTTACTGAGTTCAGTCCAGCAAGGTGAAGGACACCTCAAACCTACCAGAAAATACTCACACCTAGCATTTCAAATACTTTAGCCAAATGGATGCACGACTAAAGCTATCACAATGACCTAATCCCAGGAGCTCAAGTTCCATCTAAAAACATGAAAACATGAGATATTAAGAAAGCATGACTCTTCTGAAAATCACTAATGACAGAATAGCAGGTTCTACTAAGAGTGAATTAAATAAAAATCTGGCAAAAAAATTCAAGGAATGATGATAATAGTGGCCAAAAAAATCAAAGAGGATGCAAAGTGAAGAGGAAAAAAAATGACTGAAATAAGGCACCTGATACAGGGAACTGCAAAGTAATCAGTAAAGAAAAAACAATTGTGAAAACAAAACAAAATTTTAGAGTAAACCCTAGAAAGTCAAATAAACTCACTAGTGAGTCTGCCCATTTGCCAAGCAGAAGACTAAAAATTAGATATTGAAGAAAGATAATGTGGAAGAATCAGAATATTAAGACAACAATAAAGATGAGATAATAAAAAGTCATGAAAAGAATATTTTATATCTTTGAGGCATTATTCAAAATTGAAATTTATCATTCGTGAACATCAAAACAGTACAAGCTAAAGGCACTGAAAATATAGTTCGTTAAACCATAATGGGAAATTTTTCAAAACCAGAAATAGAGAAAGAGATGGCTATTCAGATAGAGAAGACATTTTAAGACACCAAAGAGAAGAGTATGGAATAGCCCCCATGTGATATGGAAGTGCAAATACTAATATCAAAAAACAGAAAGGATCTTGGGGCTAACAGAGACAAGCTCCAGGTCCCACACACAGGGGCAAAACCATCAGAACATCTGGTTTCTTAGGATAAACTCCAGCTCTCAATGTCAGGAGCACATACAATGATATCTCTCCATTTCTGAATTTAAGAGTTACTGGTCCAGATTATGCATCTGGCACAGCTACCTTTCAAAGTTTAAGGTGAAAGAAAAACTTTCATGATGAAAAAAAACTAAAAGAACTCATAATGCAGAGGTGTGAATAATATTTTAACAAATCTTTTTGACTGAAAGATAAACATATCCATGAAGTCACAGGAAAGAATAAACTGCAGTGGAGGAGCTGGCAGAAAACCTAGGGTTAGGAACATTGTGCTCCAAAAGTAACTAAAAATAAAAATTATTTCATGTGACTTAATAATATTCCCAAACTTAATGGTGGTAATTCTATCACCAGAAGGCAGACTAGATGATTAGCTTAATAAACAAGTGATTTCTATTTCTCACCCACAAGAAATGCACATGACTGACAAAGATGAGCACAGCCTGGGGAGAGAAAAGGATGAAGGAATCACAGGTAAATGGAACGAGAAAGTAGATGTCACTACACTACATCCAACACAAGGAACTTCAAGCCAAATCAGTCAGAAAAAGCTTTTTAGGTAACTTTATGTTCACTTAAGTAATAATCTATTAAAAGGATAAAAGCGAGATTGGAGAGATGGCTTGGTGGTTAGGAATGTGTACTATTCTTCCAGAAAACCTGAGTTAGGTTCCTAGAACCCACACTAGGCAGCTCACTGTATCTCCATCTCCAGAAGATCAAAGCCCTCTTCTGGTTCCATGGGCAACTGCACTTACATGTGAGTACACATGCATAAACACACACACACACAAACACACACACATACACTAATCTAAAGGCAAAGTAAATCTTTAAAATGAAGCCTAAATAATTATAAGCAGACATACTGAAAACATCAGCTCATACAATTTCATAAAACAAACACTAGTCATTATCAAAGTATAGATTGACAACATAATGATGATGGATGACTTCAGGATCCATCCCCATCAATAGCAAATAGTAAAATCAAATAACAATAGATTCCATTGATGTTTACAAACAGAACACAACTTAGAACACACACTCTTCTCAGGAGCACATGCTACTTTCTCTAAAATAGACCTTTTTTTTCCTTTCTTTTTGAGGACACAAATCAATCTTGCTACCAAGGCTGCTGAAAAGCTACTATGACAAACCTACCATATCTCAAACAAGATAGCAGTGGTGGAATATATGGTTATAAAAGCCAGATGACATATACGGCCAGAGAGCATCTATAGGCAAAGGAAGAGAATAGCAATGAAGATACAGTTCATGATGGGATTATGAAACACAACAGCTGACTGATGTATTTATTTTCCTTTTTTGAGACAGGGTCTCACTATGTACTCAATGGCTGAAACTCAATATGTATAAAAGTTTGACCTTAAACTCTCTCACAGAGATCTACCTGCCTCTGTCTCCTGAGTGCTGGAATTAAAGATGTGTGGCCCTCCCAGCAGCTGGCCTCTTTTCATAGACAGTTGCTGAGGAATGGGTTGGCTATGACAAAGAGTAAAAAGCAAGAAGCACAGAGCAAACAAATGCAGTCTATCCAATAGATCCAAGCCTCCAATTGGACCCCATAGAAGGCTTCATTTAAGGGGACAAGAAAAGGTAGGAAGACAATTTTATTACCTGTAACTGATTTTATGCTAGAATAATTTGTTACCTAACCCAGCTGCTCATTCATTTAAAATGACTAGTTCCTTGGTTATTATTTTTTAAGCTTGGTACAATTAAATTCCTTTTCTTTGCTTTCAACTTGAGCCCAAAGTAGCCAAGAACAGAGGACCAAAAGTCTTTTACCTTAGATCTCATCAGTGCACCAAGAATCCATTTATTCTCTATTCCTAAACAAATTCCAGATGTCATTAACACTCACCAAAAAGGTAATGGAAAAGGAAAAAGTAAAAAAGAAGAAAAATACCAAGAGAAAGAAAGTGACTAAAAAATGTAAGGAAAGACAAAAAACATGTGGAGACAAGAAGAATTTAGTACTGTGTACAATCTTAGTTCTCCTGGTTATCTGGTCGTCTTGGACTCAATTAAAAAAAAAAAAAACTGTTGAAATGTGAAGTGGGTTTTATTTTCTTCTATAAGATTCTATAGAAGAAATTTAGCATGTGGTTAAAGTAAGTGTGTGTGTGTGTGTGTGTGTGTGTGTGTGTGTGTGTGTGTGTGTGTACTATGTATACCAAAATTTCCATCTCAGTAAAGGTATAAGAAAGTAAAAACATATGAGCTTAGTAAGCGGGACTACAACTCTGCAAAAGCCATAGGCCAGGAGGGTCTGGCTGGACATGGAAAACGAAAGTCATCCAGCTTCCTAGAGCTGGCCCCACTCGAAAGTGTAATAAAGGCCGGAAGTCGCAGATTGCTACAATGGACTTGTACTCATTTGGCCTCTAATTTCTTCTTGACTGATGTGAGTCTCTGTCCATCTAGATCTCAAAAGCCGAGAACACAGCAAGATAGAAAAGTGTTTGTGGTGGAAATGCTCTCTGTATGATGTAAATAAAGTAACTGGTTTGGCCTATGTAGAGCACTGTAGAAGTGGGTGGAGAATCAGAGGACAGGCAGGTAGAAGGAGGGTGGAGTTAGTCTCCATCCGACCCGCGAAGGAGGAACATGTAAGAGATACAGGTGAGCCATGGGCTGGGCCACGGGGCGGGGCAGATTAATAGAAATGGGTTGATTTAAGATGAAAGAGCTAGCTAGTAATGTGCTTGAGACATGGGCCAAACAATATGAGTTAACCTAAGTGTCTGATTCATTTCTTTGGGGGACAAAAGCCACCGCGGACCAGGCCCAACCTCCGGCCCAAACAGGCCGGGAAACTTTTTACAACAAGTGTTCAATACAACATGTGTAGCACAATACAATGCATCAGCACAGAATACTGTGAGTACTGGCTGCCTGTTGACACTGGCCATCCTGGGGCTACCTGGGAGCTCTGGACTATGGCCACAGCATCCCTGGATATTGAACCACATGACAGTAGCTCAGTTAAAAAGAGAAGTGCATTTTGTACTGCATGTAATGATTTCCTACCATTGTATTCTCAACAAAACTGTAAGCCTAGCCATCATTTATGAAAATTCCCAGATTCTTCTTCCAGAACAACAAAGGGGGTAACTTTTCTTTGAGAGGTCTACAACCACATGCTAGGTTGGGTATACTGTCCTGTTTCTGAGAGTGGTTCTTTGTGTCAATCCTGTGTTTAAATCTGTGTTAAAAAAAAGTCCACCTAAAAAACTTTATCTCTGCACCAAAACAAACAAACAAACAAAGTGCAGGCAAATTTGGATAAGATTTTCATTGAAAGCAGTCATCTATTCTCTGAAACAGTATGTTTTGTTCCAAATGGGAGATGCTGAGACTGGAAACCATGTACACCATCACTCACTCCCTACAAACCCCCAAAGGCTACTGGACTGAGCAGCATAGTGTTAAATCTGGCACCAGACTTCAGCTGCAGATTAGAATCTACATGTTTATACTACTCACATGTGTATGATTCTCTGTCATATGAGCTGAAAAATGTGATCAAAACTAAATTTTTAAAAGGCAAGAAAAACAGACAGGGCAATGTGTTTTGCCTTTGCCTATCAATACCTGCCACAGCATTGTGATAGTCCCAGATGGTTTAACTTATCATATAATCTGATTACCAAGTGTTCTAACTTCATATCTGTTGCTAAAAAATGCAATGACTAAAACAACTTAGAATGGGAAGCTGTTAAAGTTCATCACCGTGATGATGTCACTGAAATAAGAGCTAGAGACAGCTGGTCATATCACATCTACATTCAAGAGCCAAGGTAATAGGTGCATACATGCTAGTGCTCAGCCAGCTTTCTCTACTTTTAAACAGTCCAAGGCCAAAGCTGGGGTATAGCATGCCACCCATTTTCTCCTGGAGTCTTTCTGTGTTAATTTAGGCAATCAAGACAATCTGGCAAAGTCATGTTCAAGGGCCAATTTGACCTAGACATTTTCATTGAGACAATCCTAAGTGAGTCTAGATTGCCAAGTGGAGATGACAACCAAGGTTGATGATCAACAGCATTAAAACATTCTTATTTTGTAAATAAGGAAAAGAATCTGACAGTCGCATGGAGGCCATAGAATCTGACAAAGAATACATGATGCTTTGCTATACCATGTGCATCTCCCCTGGTCACAAGGACTCTGCATCTACCAAAAAGACCTGTTTCTGCCTGCTGTCCTGTTACAGCTAACAATGGACTTCATTAAAGTAATGCTGGAGACATCTAAAGTCATTTAGAAACACAAACCAGCTCACAATAGTGTTGTTAAAATCCCAGCTCAAATACTCACTGGCTTCGAAGCAACTCTTACTTTTAAAAAATTAAGAATATTTCTTAAGAAATTTCTGCCAGGAAAAACTCTGCCTTCTGCCAAAGAACCTCTTCAGTTACACAAAGATAGGGGTATTTCTTACTTCTATCACCTTTTAGTTGGGTTACCAGGTAGCAACGTGCCCCCCAAAAAGTTTATATCTCTTTACTACTCTATTTCTATTTCTAGTTTGAGTTTATTACATTTGTTGCCAAGAATATTCTTTTTTAAATTATTATCTATTTATTTATTTAAAAAGTTTTTTTAAACATATGTACTACTGCTCTCCATCTCTCCTCTCTTCCCAGTCATCCCCCAGCTTCAACCCACCTCATCCCCACATACATTCCTCAGAGAGGGTAAGGACTCCCAGAGTGACGTGACTCAATGCATTCTAATGTCTTCAGTTTAGGTAGGATCAAGCACCTCCCCCCAGTATAACGGCTGAGTAAGGTGTTCTTCTGTAAGGAAGGGAAATACTCAAGAACCCACAAAAATGACCCCAGCTAAGACTCTAAGCAATAGTGGAGAGGGTTCCTAAATTGGCCTTACCAAAATTAATGACCATCCTAATTGTCATCAAAGGATATTCTTTTGAAAATCATTTCAAATCTTACAAAGGAAAAGCCAGTGTGCATAAATTGTGCAGAAGCTATAATTATTTATAAATATATTTAGTGTACATATGGATTTTAGTATCATGCAAGTTATATTTGGTTATTTCTATATTCATATTTCTTATCCATGTCAAACCAAAATACAATATAGAACTTTGGTGTCTTCTTCATATGTGATATTTTCATTACTGTGAAAGACATATTACATTGGTACCACATGTGTACTATGTGTTTCCATGAGGAGTTTGCCTTTTTTCCTGGGTGCCTTCAGCTTCACTTCTGTAGCTATACTGCCCCAAAGAAACTTGGGGTAAAAAGGGTTTGTCTAGTTAATAATCCAGGCCATAGTCCATCATTTTGGAGGAGTCGAGGCAGTAACTTAGGCAGCCAGACACAGTACATCTGCAGTCAAGAGAAAAGACAGGATATAGACACCCTTGCTTGCTTGTTCACTGGCTCGTGTTCAGTCAGCTTTCTTTACTCTTATATTTATGACTCTGTCTAGGGGATGGTCTTGACCCTCAATAAACTGTATCTTCTAGTGCCAGTTAGCAATCAAGGCAATCCCTAACAAATATATCCACAGACAACAAGATCTGGGTAATTCCTCTTTAAGATTCTCTTCTAGCACATTATCAGAGATTCATCTAGACATGTGCATAGAAATAAAGTATAAATCTTGGAATGTTCCTCAGGGTGATTCATTGGCACGTAGGCATGCCTCACTGTGCACAAATTAGAAGAAGAAAATCAGACTCAAAGCTTTGGCAGCAGAATTGGTTTGCTGTGAAATGGCACAAGGGTTTCTTGACACACTTTCATAGAAGCAATTTCACTTCAGTTATCTGTCATGGTAGTGCCTCAAGGATTCATGGGACTCAAGCACTAACTTCAAACTGTTGTTCTCAAGTGTCTTAGTTACTTTTTTATCCATGTGAAGAGACGCCATGACCAAGGCAACTCTTATAAAACAAAGAATTTAATTGGGGGCTTAATTACAGTTTTTTAATCCATAAGTACCACGGAAAGCATGGCAGCAGGCAGGCATGGCCCTGCAGCAGAAGCTGAGAGCTTGTGTCCTGATCCAGAGCCAGTTGGCATGAAAAGAGATACCGGAGGCTTGACGTGGGCTTGACATGGGCTTGACATGGGCTTTGGAAACCTCAAAGCCCACATCCGGAGACACACCTGCTCCAGTCAGGTCACACCTCCTAATTCTTCCCCTCCCTGGTGTCTAAGGAGTCAATTTATGAGCCTATGGGGACCATTCTCATTCAAACCATCACATCAAGAAGGCCAATTTACAAATTATTAATTTTTATATTTCACTTATCTTTGTGTATATGTGCACAGAGTGGTGGAGGGTTCATGTACCACAGCACACATATGAGGTAAGGGGAAAGCTCAGTAGAGACTGTTCTCTCTTTCCAAAATGTGGATTCCAGGGATCGAACTCAGATTCTTAGACTTGATAGCAAGCACCATAACCCACTGATGTATTGCATCAGCCCAAATGGAGCCAGTCTTAAAACCTCAACAGTATTCTATTAAATACTTACTCTTTACCAGCTAGTGTGTCATTACTACCTTTAGGGCCAAAGTCAGGGTTCTGAGAAACAGAGGGATGTTTCATTTGAATGAGGAAAATGTGGCAGTGGTCATGAGTGAAAATATTGTTCAAGTTGGGACAAAAAAAAATTCTTTTAAAGGGTGATTAGTGAGAATTCATCATGAATGTATGCTTCATCTTTTCAGTATGAAAATATCTCTCATATCACCTCTCCCCATGTGTCTTTGATAGAATTAATTTGAATCTTTTCTATATTATTTTAACACCATAAACCATGAAAACTTAGGTTGCTTTTTAAAAATTATTTTCCCAATTTTCTGCTAATAAAAAATCAAAAACTGCCCTTACAAATTAATACAGTGACTATGCCTATTCTATTAGGAGTGGAGCATTTATGAACACCAACACTTCCCACATTTCCAAGAAGAAAAATATACTGAGAAAAAAAAGTGTGGAATAGTAATTAGTTACCTGGGCCTGAATATATGTCTCAGTTAAAAGTGCAAGACTGCTCTTGCAAAAGCCTAAATTCAGTTCCCAGAACCCACATCAGGTGGCTCACAACCATCTGCATGTCCAGCTCCAATGGAGTCAATGCCTTCTTTGGCCTCTGCATTCACATACACACTCCCAGCCCAAAACACACATACATACCATTCTTGAGAAAAGAATTACTCCTTTTGCCCAAGGTTCTCTTGAGGACCCAAGTTCTGAGGCATTGGTGCGATGTGTGTAAAGCCCTACACACTGCACCTCTCAGCTGCACTAACCAAGTTCAGCCCAGTTCTCTTATTTCAAGCAGACACCTACGGTTACGGAAGAAGCTGCTTTTTGTCATCATAAGTGGTAAGAGAGACAGGCACAGAATGTGACAATTCATTTTCTCTCCCTTTCTACTTACAATTTAGGGTGGCATCAGAGCGAAATAATTAATTGACCTGTCTGGAGAACAAATAAATCACCAACTCAATATGGTGCTTGGAACTTGCAGCTCGTTTTTGCAGCATTGCTGGGTAATGCTGCTAATGTATGAGGTTGGTAGGCTCTTCTGACACATCTCCCAGGCTCCCTGACCCTTCATGACACTGTGGCACTGAAATACAACAAAGACTGCAGTGCAGTTATATTAGGACAGGCTACAAATCAGTAACCATTACAGTAGAACTCATAAATACACCAAAATGAACAGAGCAGGTGATGCAATGGTGTGTGTGTGGTGGGGAGGGGGGTTGTTTTTAATGCCTCATCTTCAGAGCTGGTGGAATGGCTCAGCAGTTAGTTGCTAACAGTTCTTGCCACTCAGGTATGAGGACCTGAGTTTGAATTCTCCAGACATGAGAGTGAGACACATAGTGAGGGCTGTAATGGCAGTGTTCCTGTGGTGAGACCAGAGGCAGGGAACACAGACTCTCACAGGCTATCTAGTCTGGCATATGAAATAGAAAAATTATAATAGAGAGGCCTTGTCTCAAATAGGACTGAAGGTAAGAATTAACAATGCATATCAACCTCTGACCTCTACATATACATTGTGCAAATGCAGATACACATACACACACGAATGTAAATATAAAAAGCTACCTCATTCATAACTTAATGATTTTTGAAGCAATTCTTTTTTAGTTTACATCAATTTGAAAGAAATTATATCCAAGATGACATGGTTTCTCACAAGTGCTGGTACCTCTTGGATACTGAAACACACATGAGGGGGGGAGAAATAGTTGTTTGCTTTGAATGTCAGCTTCCAGTTAATATTACAACTATAAATGACTGCCTTCTGCATGGATGACATCTCTAGAACATCCAGCCTACTGTAGTGGTTTGAATGAGATGCCCTGCATACTCGCAGGCATTTGAATGAACTTTAACCCCAGTTCATGATGCTGGTGCTGTTTGTAGTGGCTTAGGGGATGTGGCCTTGTTGTAGGAAATGCATCACAGGATGCAGACTTTAAGAGTTTAAAGATTTAAACAATTTTAGTTTATTTTCTTAAGATGTGGGCCCTCAGCTTCCTGCTCCTACTCCCATGCCTATACTCTACCATAATGGACCCTAACTCCCAGGAACTGTAAGCCCAAACAAACCCTTGTTCTGTAAGTTTCCTTGGCCATGGTGTTTTAGCACATCAATTAAATGTAACTAAGACATTTACCAAGAGACCTAGGGACTACCTCTCTTAGATACTATATATTTGGGGACAGAGTTCCAATTAAAGAGAATATCAAGCATGTTCACCATGTTATCAGGTCTGTGTTAAGAAGTTCTGTATCTGCTAAGATAATTCTAAAACTCTCCAAAGCTTCAGCTAAGGTTTGACAATGCAGGAGTGGACAGTCTTACTAAATTGTACTGGAAAATGGCACTGAAGAGTCAATTTCTACAACAGTTTAGATCAGTCATCAGCCCTCATCAGAGAAGTCTCTGTGTGTCTTAGCTGGTAGATAGCAGAGAAACTCACAAATAATGAAAGTGCAAAGGATAAGTGACTATGGAGTGCTCAGGCACAAATGGGTTATCTATGTCACACTCTCCCCTCAAGGCTCAGGGTCCATCAAGTGTGAGATAACAAAAAGAGAAGAGTGGCATGAATCATTGATACATTTAAATGCCTTACTAGACACATATCTGTTTCACATGTCTCACAAATTCCTAACTACAGCATCCATTGAAAATTCTAGAAGAGACTATGATTCAACATAGATTGGCCAACCTTCATTTCTTAGTCTGTTCCTTTGAATGGAAACCTCCAAGATCTCCAGAGGTTAGAAGAAGTTAATTAAGAGTATTTCAACTCCAGAGGCATGGAAGACTTAGTGCTGAAGCCACTTCTTTTTCCTCTAGTCATTATCAAAGGGTTTGAATAGCTCGTATGTAATGAAAAGCTTCCAGTGAATTCACTTTATATTCTAGCAAATGGGGTTTCAGCATGATGTATTTATAAACTAGATAAAAACTGTCAAGCTGAACACATCTTCAGGTGGTTCTTGGTGGTATTTGTAGAAAGCTTTATCTTAACATAGTCATATTATCACACACACACACACACACACACACACACACACACACACACACACACAATATTCCCTTCATAAAGAAAATGTATTTTATTACTTCAATTCGAAAGTGCTTCAAGAACCCTGCAGGAAGTTAGCAAAAACATATGTGTTCTTTCCTCTCACAATAGAACATCCTTAACTAGCAACATCTCGGTAAATGTTCTTGAAAGTTATGTGCTAATTTAGTCCATTATTTTCAGCCAGTTTCATTTACAGGGATTAAATATGCCTTCAGTATTCAGTGTGGAAGTGTCTGTTCAGTGGTTTGTTCGAAAATACATTGCTGACTTGATTTTTCTTTCTACAATGGTGCTGTGCTTTTTATTTTTCTTCAAATACTTCCATGTAACCAACAACTCTTCCACCCAAATCATTAAACTAGCATGCCAAACCTCATGGCTCCTGCCAGCAATCCCAACACTTGGGCAGTGAAGGCAGGAAGATCTATCAAACAGTTTAGGCATATATAAGACAGTTTTTTGGTTTTGGTTTCAGTTTTTGGTTGTTATTATTTCTTTTGCTAAAACAAACCTTTAATAACAAACCAAACATAAAGCTCTTACCTTGTTAATGTGCTGCCATTATAATTCTTTGTTATATTTGCATGGGAATCTAGAATATGTCAGTGAGAAGTTTGAAGTTGAGTTTGGAGAGCAATAGGTATTCAAGATTCATTTAGTATAATTAAGGTCCTGTAGAGGGCTCAGCCTCTAAGAGCATGTTCTTAGGGGGCCTAAGTTCCATCCCCAGAAGCACAATGAATGGCTTACAATGACCTAAAACTCCAGCTCCAGGTATCCAGTGCTCTCTTCTGGCCTCCTGGGATATCTGTACACAAACACACATATAACTATGAAGACAGACAGACATATATCAAAGAAAAATAAATATTTTCAAATACATACTTAGTCACTTTCTAAAAATGTGGGCTAGTAAACTTTCTCATTTATCTTAGCTAATAATCTTCATGAACCTAGAGTTGAAACTAACTTCAACAGATCTACAAACATGAGTAAGAGTAAGAACCATAACTTTATTTAAAAATTTAGTAAGAACAATAACTCCAGAAACAAAGGATCATGAAAAATAGACATCTTCTCACTTTTAACGAATGTGAATTATCTCCCAAGTGTGACATAGCTGCTCCTTATCAGGAACCATATCATTCTCTTCTCCTATATCTCTTTTCAAATATTACAGAATAGATGTGCATATAATTAAAATGTCACCTATCTCATGTAAGATGAATCTGTAGCCTTGCTTCATTCTATTTAGACAAAGATGAGAGAGAAGCCACACTTCAGTGTAGTAAGACGTTTCCAGCCAGCCTAGCCCCAAGATCCGGACCAGCAGTCCCAAATAATCATATAAAGTCTAATATTAATTACATGTTGTTTGGCTTATGGCTCAGGCATATTACTTGCTAACTCTTACTATTAAACTAGCCTATGATTAACCACATGGCTTAGTACCTTTTCGCAGAGCAGCATTCTCATCCAGCTTCCTCTGAGTCTCCCTGGCATCTCTGCTCTGCTTCTTCTTCCCAGAGTTTTCTTAGTCTGGTAGCCCCCCCCCATACTTCCTTTTTCTGTCACAGCATCAAAAGTTTGAACAACCCTTAAATAAATGTAATAGATTAGATGCTTCTGGCTTGGGAAAACTTCAGGCACTCCCAAAGGTTTTTTTTATTGTTTTTGAAAATCAATATCAAACATTATATAAAAAAGCAAAACATTCAGAATAGATAACAAAAAGCCCATACAGTAATAAGGCTTCTCTTTTCTCTAAAATACATGAAACATAAAAAAACATAATCTGAAGCTTCTCAAGCCAGGTTAGGCTAAGCTACAGATAAAGAAAGCACAGTAAGTCACAGCTAATGGCCACCACAAATTTTAGCTAAGCAATCCTTCTACAGACAAACTAGAAGTTTGGTTTTGTTTTGGTATGTGTGTGCGTGTCTGTGTGTGTGTGTGTGTGTGTGTATGTGTGTGTATGTTTTAAATCATATACACTCATCATCTTTCAATGAAAAAAAGAATGTTTCTGCTTAAAATCCACTAATGAGTGAGTACATCCCCTGCTTATCTTTCTGGGTTTGAGATACCTCACTCAGGAGGATATTCTCCCAATTCATCCATTTGCTGAAAAATTTTAGGATATCATTTTTTCTTACTGCTGAGTAGTACTCCATTAGGTAGATGTACCACAGTTTGTTAATCCATTCTTCAGTGGAGGGGCATCTAGGTTGTTTCCAGGTTCTTGCTATTATGAATAATGCTGCTATGAACATAGTTGAGCTAATGCTTTTGGAGTGTGAATGTGTGTCATTAGGGTATATGCCCAATAGTGGTATTGCTGGATCCTTGGGGAGGGTGATTCTCAGGTTTCTGAGAAACTTTCATACTGTATTCCAGAGTGGCTGAACAAGTTTACACTCCTACCAACAATGGAGGAATGTTCCCCTTGCTCCGCATCCTCTCCAGCATAGGCTGTCATCTGTGTTTTTGATCTTAGTCATTCTGACAGGTGCAAGGTGGTATTTCAAAGTTGTTTTAATTTGCATTTCTCTAATGGCTAAAAATGTTGAGCAATTTTTTAAGTGCCTTTCAGCCATTTGTAATTCTGCTAAGAATTCCGTTTTTAGTTCTGAACCCCATTTTTTGATTGGATTATTCAGGGTTTGGGGCTCTAGTTTCTTGTGCTCTCTATATATTTAGAGATCAGTCCTCTATCACTTGTAGGATTGGTGAAAATCTTTTCCCATTCTGTAGGCTGTCATTTTGTTTCAATGACTGTGTTTTTTGCCTTACAGAAGCTTCTCAGTTTCAGGAGATCCCACTTATTGATTGTTGTTCTTAGTGTCTGTGCTACTGGTGTTATATTTAGGAAATGGTCGCCTTTCCCACTTTCTTTTCTATCAAGTTCAGTGTAGATGGTTTTATGTTGAGATCCAGTTTGAGTTTTGTGCAGGCTGATAGGCGTGGATCTATTTGCATTTTTCCACATACTGCCATCCAGGTATGTCAACACAATTTGTTGAAGATACTATCTTTTTCCATTGAATGTTTTTGACCTCTTAGTCGAAAATTAGGTATTCATAGGTGTGTTTGGTAATGTCTGCATCTTCAATTTGATTCTATTTATCCACAAGTCTGTTTTTATGCCAGTACCAGGCTGTGTTTGATGCTGTAGCTGTATAGTATAACTTGAAGTTGGGGATGGTGATGCCTCCTGAGGTTCTTTTGTTGAGCAAAATTGTTTTGGCAATCCTGGCTTTCCTATTATTCCAAATAAAATTTAGTTTTGTTCTTTCAAGATCTGTAAAAAATTCTCATCAAATCCCAAAGTTTTTATTGACATTAAAAAATATACAATGCATGAAAGTTAGACCATAGCACCCCAAGCGAAAAGTGTTCCTCATAACCTCATATTCAAACAGAAAGTTGTACAAGTAACTAGCTATTGGTTGTACTCACTCAAAATGTGTGTGTGTGTGTGTGTGTGTGTGTGTGTGTGTGTGTGTGTGTGTGTATGTGTGTGTGTGATTGCATGGTGTGGAAACTAGAAGTTTATTCATAAAACATATATGTAGATGTGTTTAATTGACTCACATTTGAACATTTTTGATGAATTTTTAGGTTGTCAGTTATTTTTATTTCTGAGAGAATAAGAGTGTCACCTTTAGTTTTTAAGAGTGCAAATACGTCTGGATTTTATTAAGAATAATAATACATGTCCTGGATCAGGCATGGGCAAGGATACAATCTAGAGTGTAGTTCATTAGTATTCAGCCCACACTGGGGTTAAAGGCATGAGAGGTCAATGTTCCGAGTCTCATGAACTTTAGGTTTTGAGGTTTTAGGTCACACCTATCTGAAAGGCCTGTTGAATAACATAAGTAACAAATCTATGGAAATCATACATTTATAGATGTGGTCTTTCTGGTGAATTTTTTTCTTTTTTCTTTTCTTTTGGATGAGGGGAATGAAGGCTCCAGGGATTAATTATTAATCCTTATTGCTCTACTAAATCTGTTTAAAAGTATGTATATACAAATGTACGTGCCTTCATTAATTTATGTCACCGTGTACATACAGGCTCTCTTAGAGGCCAGAAGAGGGCATCAGATCCTTGGGAGCCAAATTTACAGATGGTTGTGAGCCACCATGTCTGTTCTGGAAACTGAATCTGTGTGTGTCCTTTGTAAGAACAATAAGTGTTCCTAACTGCTGGGCCATTATATGCTAATCTAAGTGGTAAGAGAGACAGCAAAAGAAGCCATCAGGACTGAACCTCTGTTCTGTTTATTTGTGTCTCTGTCTGCTGTTCCCATTCACGTCCCCTAACCCTCAGCCTGGCTGCTGTACCCATTCATGTCTCCTGAGCCTCAGGATGACACTTTTCTGTAGTTCCAAGGGACACAGTAAATGAATGAATGACTGAACTACTTGACTAGGCTCCTCAAAGAATACTGGAGTAACAGCAAAAGGAGAAAACTAGGGAATTGCTACATGACAAAAGATAGTTCATGTAAGTCCCTAAGTGGGCCAAACAAATTCAGTTACTCCTTTTAAGGTCCACGTTCTAGTTTCATAGGCATCTGTGTCCAGAACTGATAAATGCTTTCAAGGATGGAGACTTGGCATCATGCTCATTACCAGGACAGAGCTCAGCACAAGGTGGACTTGTATTTTCCATGCTGTCTCAGTCAGAACCCCAGCTCAAGCATCGAGAGAATGGCACTTATTAATGAAAGCATCCGAAGCTACCACAGAGGACACTGGGAGCATTGGTGCGTCCTATGCTATAAATACTCCTGCTACATGATTCATTCAGCTCTAAAGCCAAGTACACGATTTCTCATTCAGATCACATCATTTACATGTCCTCACAAATGAAGTGGAAAAACTGAACAAACAAAGAACAAAGGACATATCCTTAATGCAGGCATAATGGAGAATACAACATCATGAGTCTGTAAGCAAAATAAAGCAGAAGGAGCATAATCCAGGTAAACCTCATGGTTGGAGAATGTTCTACACAGTGTTCTCCTATCCAGGTACAAACCAGGCAAGGCCCTACAAAAGTATCTAAGGTCACAGAGATAGAGCACATCAGGCTGCAGACCAGAAGCCCTCTTCACAAATACTTTGTATTCATGTGTGCACATGTATTTGTGTCTGAGTACCTATGTGTGCACATGCATCCATGAGTGTGGAAGCCAGAGGTCAGCCTCAGGTGTCATTCCTCAGGTGCCTCCCATTGCCGTTCTTTAAGCAGGCTCTTTATTTATTGGGGCCAGCGGCTCACCAAGCTGGGTTGCTTGACCAGCAAGCTCAGGGAATCCACCAGTCCATCACTTCTCTAGCACTGTGATTATAACCATGCAACACCCCTTGATACTCTTTTATGAGGGCTCTGTGGGGGGTGTTAACTCACATCCTTCTGCTTGCAAAGCAAGTGGTTTGCTGACTGGTTCGTCATTTCCAAGACTTATTTCTCAAATTTATTGTTCTTAAATGTCAGCAAAAGAACTGTTTTGTTATTGTTTTTAAATTATTTTGCAGTTTGCAGGTATGATTTTTGTTCCTTTTGTTTTTGTTAGTATTTTTGTTTGTTGTTGAGACAAGATCTCCCACTGACCTGGAACTTACCATGTAGTGCAGGCTAGTCTTGAACTCAAGCCTCTTACTCCAGCCTCCTAAACCTGGGATTAAAGAAGCATAATCCCTTATAGGGCCAGGGAGCTTCTAACCACATCCTCCTATGAGACAGACACTTCATGGTGTTTTTTTTGCAAGGCCCTGCTGATGCTGATGCAACCACCTCGATGACCACATCCTCAGAGGGTAAGAAGAGACCACAAAACAGCCAGCCTCCTGTCTTGGAGCTGGCTCTACATGTTCATGACTAATTTGGTTAACTTTTCAGGTCTAACTAATCTGACCTTTTCAAAGATAAAAATATTCCTGTGAAGAATAAGTGACTAGGCTACTGAGAGAAAGGACTTCAAATTTTAGCTAATAAGACACTTTTGTGTCTCTTTTTAGTGTGTGTGTGTTGGGGAGGGGTTGTTCATCAGTACAACAGATTATATAAGAACAAAAATTTTCATGAAACATTTCTTACAATCACTTCATTTAACCAAGTTAATTCCTTGGTCTGTTTCACACATTAAGCATCACAGCATTTTGTTTTTACTCTTTATTGAAACTTAAATTTGATTAGGATTAGGACCTTGTGATAGGTTCTCACACAGTTGGGCAACCAAGAATAATCATTGTGGGCTTCATATTTCAAAAAGCTAGAAGAAAATATTTTAATGTCTTTATTATTAAAGATAAATGTTGAGTATATATGTCCATGTCTATTCTGATGTAAACATTATAAATGTGTATACATTTCATTAACAAAGTTAAATCCTACAAATATAATTTTTATTAGTTATAATGAAATATAATCTCATAAACATAACTTTAAAATATAAAATTAAAAATGAGGATATTAGATTTTGTTTTGATTGAGAGATGACCTTGTCTATAATCTATGAAGCTGTGACTGAGATTATGATACTGCTGTACTGGGGGAGAATTTTTCCTTGTGAAATTGTGGCATGATTACTACAAACTGGTCTTTGCTGACTATAGGTATCTCATGTTGGTTTGTAGGCATGATACTAATGAATGATTACTACATGTGGGTCCTTAGTGCAGTATGATTCACTTCATACTAGCCCTTACTGGGGATGATTACCACATAATGATTCTTACAAAGGTCCAGTTAGCAAGCTGGCATCAAACTTGCTATACAGCTTAGAATTACCTTCAGCTTTTAATCAGCCTGCTTCTCTACCTTCTGAGTTCTAGGATAACCCACCATGCTCAGCTCCTGTGATACTTGGGATCAAAACTAAGACTTCAAGCATGCTAGGTAAGCATTCTACCAATTGAGCCATATTCCCAAACCCTGGAAGGTTCTTTATAAGAAATAAGTAAAACAGAGTGTTTCCCAGAGTTCTCTCAAACTCTCAAGTAAGTTGATCAAATTGAAGAAGGGAATGTGTCTGCCCGGTTCAAAGCTTCTCATTCAGAAGCCAAGGAAAACAGGCTGAGGTTTACAGATGACCGTTTATAAAACCATCAATGTGGTGATATACTGCATATTTAATAAAAATCAGCCTGAAATATCAGAATCACCTACAGTCAAGTCATGAAGGCCAGAGAGTAGTGGCTCACATCTTTAATCCCATAACTCAGGAGACAGAGATCTTTTTGGATTTCTGTGAGTTCAAGGCCTAACAGCCAACAAGTAATAGCTCATACTTTTAATCCTAACTGTAGACTTATAATACACAGTTGAAGTGAAACAGCTGGGTGGGGAAGATATATAAGGCAGGAGAAAGCAGAAATTCAGGCTTTCTGTAGACATGACAAGTCAAGCTGAGGACCCTTGAAGATAACATTTACCCTGTTTGGCCTGAGAAGTTGACTGGGTGGGAATTGACTATGGTCTGTTTCCTCTCTCTGATATTCCAGCTTTTCCCCAATATCTGGCTCCAGGTTTTCACTAAATACCAACTAGAATTCATGCAGTATCTGACACTCATCTTTTGGGGCACAAATTCACATAAAAGTCACTTGCCAGCCGGAGCTACACGCGGCCAGAGTAATTACTGCCTGGCGAGGCTTTCTGTTCAGAGTTAGCCTTCAGCCTTAGGCAGAGCCTGCCATACATGTTTCTTCTCCAAGTTCACCATCAGTTTTAGAGACTGAGTTATTGGCCTTGGGACCCAATACTGTCTCCAAATAGATACAATCAAGCCAATGTTACCTGAAGGACAACCAGATGACACCTGCTTCAGAACTGACTGTATGTGGGAAAGCTCATGTTTGGTAACCACAGACCAGGTCTGCACTGTGATCATATGCCAGGGAAGATGAGTGTAGAGGCCTTTTCTTCCTGGGTATCTTTCTTGTTCCAATATTTGCCCTTACGATTCATGAAACACTGAAGGAGTTTTGCAAATATTGTAGCAGATCCCATTTACTCAACAAAACCCACAATTTCATAATGATATTGTTTGTGAGCTGTGCATCTAGCCCACCAAATAATAAAACTTGCAACTTCCATCTTTAAGTCCAATTTAATCAAACCCTCTGCGATCACTCAAGTGCCCACATGTATATATCCTGCTGTTTAAATATATTTTCCAATGGAATGTCCAAAGTTAAGAGTTAAAAAGTGAACCAGAAAAAAGAATATTTTATTTTGTTTACTATTTTTGTTAAGTATTATTAATTTTATAGATAATGACAGATCTGGAAGTGAGAGGCTAGTCTTTCAGAGACTAGAGGCTGGGCTCTCTATAATACTGCATCACCTTCTAGGGAGATGCTTCTATCAGAGGGTTCACATGAGGTGAGGTCCTTTCTTCTTTCCCTGAGATGCAGATAAATCTCACTAGGTTATGCTTATTAATCATCCATTCTTGTAGTGGAGAGCAGGGGGCACTTGGGAAAAAAACTCCTCTGAGAACCAGCTAAAATAAGGGACCAATTA
Source organism: Sigmodon hispidus (assembly GCA_004025045.1). Taxonomy (NCBI): domain Eukaryota; kingdom Metazoa; phylum Chordata; class Mammalia; order Rodentia; family Cricetidae; genus Sigmodon; species Sigmodon hispidus. The sequence goes on along the minus strand of PVIH01000425.1, from coordinate 34,027 downwards.
GGAATGTAATGATGGGCAGACAAGCCATCCATTCTCTGGTTCAATCTGTTTGGACTCAATACAAACGTTACAAATTAGGGTGGGTGAGCAGAATTCCACTTGGATATGAGAGCTGGAAACAAAACCAGAGTGAGGGAAATCGCCAAGAACACAATAAAGTGATAAAGGAACCAAGAGATTGGGATGGGACTGGGTAAAGAGTTTTCTGGAAAGTTTAGATTAGTAGGGGATCTGAATAGGTCTAGGATGTGGAGGGAAATCAGTGACGTTTCTCCCCACTTGGAGCTGGAAGAAGACAAACAAGATTATCATTGGTAAATTTGGGTGTGCTTGACTAAGCCTCCTAAACTGTGACTTCTCTGGGTGGTCTGTTGGGCAGATCATGATTTTAGGAGATGGGGTCTAAGGTGGCCTTATATTCTCTAACTAAAAACAACCTGGAATGCCTGACTCTCCTGTCTACTTCTCCCACTGCGAGGCATGCACCATTACACCTGCATAGAATATGTCATATTTCAAATGGAAAGATATCAAAACATCTCTTAGATATTTATGTTTTCTACACACTTGATTACTGTTTATGCTCAATAATAGAAAGGCACTTCTCAGATTCAGATTAAATAAGGAAGGCAGAAAAATGAGCAAATACTATCTCATTCCTTTCTGCATTAAAAAAATACGTGTGGCTAAAATATGTGTGTAAAAAAGGGGGAGCATGCCCAGACCCCTGTAATCCTAGCGCCAAGAGGAGACAGATGGAAGGATCCCTAGAACTAAGCAAACAGGCCAGCTCTGGGCTCAGTGAGAGATCCTGTCTCAAAAAGCAAGTTGGAAAGCAAACCAGCAAGATGAATCAGTGGGTAAAAGCACTTGATTTGCAAACCTGATAACCAAAGTTTGTTCCCTGGAAGCTATGGGACAAGGATAAAACAAACTCCAGAGTTGGTCCACATGTATATTATGAAACACTTGCATATGCACATGCACACATGCATGCATGCATGCATACACACACACTAAAATAAATGAAAACCATGAAGGAAACCACCCAACAATGACCTCTGAATGTTTACACATGTACATTAGATGCGTACATATATGAACATGTATATATATATATATATATATATATACACACACATTCTCTCAAAGAATTACCTTAACCAATTATTACATTCCTACAAATCATTTTCACTGCATGAACCATCATAAAGAAACAGATCTGAGTTTTAAAACTAACTCTGTTATGAGCATGGGCAATTATAAAAAAATTAACACTTGATTATAAAAATGTAATTTATGGCACTCCCTGAATCAAGAGAATTCTTTTGTTTATGCATCTACTTACTTATGCTGTGTGCATACATGTGTTTGAGCATGGGCACGCCAGAGGATGTGAGAGGAAGTCAGAGGATGATCTTTGGGTCAGTTCCCTTTTTCCACCTTGTTGAGTCAAGGTTCTCTCTTTTATCTGTCCCACTTTGTGCTGTGCTCCAGACTGACATGCTCAAGTGCTTCCAAATAATCCTCCTGCCTTTGTCTCCTATCCAAGCATAAGAGCCCCAGGATTACAGATGTGCAGCCTTGCATCCAGATTTTTTTATGTGAGTTCTGGGGAGTGACAGAACTCAGTTGCTAGGCCTTTGTGGCCAGGGCTTTTATAGAGAGAGCCAACTGTACTCTAGCTTATTTCAGAGGAATTCTAATGACAGAGCTGTTATGTAGAACACAAGCTCAGAGATGTGTGTGGCTTTGGTTGTTTTGGGACGTTTTTGGAAGGAATATATGTCAGTAAAATGGCTTTGGTTAAAGTTCCTTGCATTTCTGAATGGGGCAGCCTTGTTTTGTGTCTCTTAATTCCTCACCCTGGTCTGTTTATACTTCTTTCCAATATTGATTATGAAGATAACCACAAGTTCTTAGGTTTGTGAGTAAAACAGACACTAAGCATTAAATAGCTTATATTTTAATGTAGGGAAACTGGATATAAATAAGACAAATGTCTCCAAAAACAGAATGGAATTATCAATAGATATATCTTTTAACTCTTTGGTATACATATATGTGCTTATGAGTATGTTGGCACATGTGTGTGCAAGGGTGAATGCACATGTGTGCACATGAATGTAGGGGCCAGAGGAAAGCCTCATTTGTCCTATCATAGTTGCTATTACCTTCCTTTAGAGTGCGGGTTCATAACTAGCCTGGAACTCCCCAAGCAGACAACGAGTCTGCTTTTTCAATGAATCCACCAGGGTTTACTTCACTAGCCCTGGAGTTATAAGCATATAAGCATAGAGGATTATAACCCATATCTTGTTGGGATTTTATGGGTTCTGAGAATCAAACTTGGCTCCTCATGACTGCAAGGCAAGCAGCTTTACCAACTGAGCCATCTATCTAGCCCATCAACATACACTTCCTACTTGGTGTTCATCAAATAAGAACCAACGGTTAAGAAATATGCTGCAATTCTAGAACTTTGGGGAGGCCAATTTATTTATGATATAAAAGAGATGGAGGAGACTTTTAGCTAGGAACTTAGATTCATGCCACACACATTGAGTTCCGAGTGACTTGAGTGATGGGCACAATTTCAGACACTGATTCATTGCACATCAGGCCAATTACTTTCTAAAGCTCAGTTCCCTATATCAATATGCCCTAGAATTTTAAAAAGTTATTCAAATCCTACTTTGTGCCATTGCTAGCTAATAGCATTAGGTTATAACAGTGGCTAAAAGAAGTTCCAATCATAACTTAGTGCTATATTTCTAATAGTTGGTATTACAAGTCCTGATTCTAATTTAAAAAACTACTTCCCATTATTTTCTTTTTTCTGTCTAGTAAAGACATTTGAATCCTCACTGCCATACACTGGATCCTCCTACACACAGTGACCTATTGGCTGCAGGCTGAGGATTTTGGATTTTTCCGAGTCAGCAACAACTGTCTCTTTGGACACATGTTAAATGGTCTCTGGGACATCTCTGCAAACACTTGATAAAATGGACTTACCAGTAAACTAAGCAGTCCAGCTCTGTTCTCCTTTACACGGATGTGTTAAGAGGGCCTGTGATCAACTCAGGGGATAAAATCTAGAAGAAGTCCTCCATGAGACAGGGACCTGAATACGGTAGTTACTTTTGGACCCACAGCTCCAAGGAAGGTAGAACCAACACACAGAGCTGCTGGTTTGTTTTTGACCTTGGAACTTAAGCCAACAACTCCAAAGGAAAGCACTAAGCATCCCAGTTGCATCCTAGGTGACTTTTATTCAGATGCAAGGTTCTGCAGCCCTGGAGAACACTGCACCCTATTCAATACGGAAGCTTGGGCAAGGGCCAGCTGAGGGATGTCACTAGGTCAACAGGAAGTGAGTGTAGACAAAAGGCTTAAGCTGAGGCATGCCTTTCTGCATTTTATTTTGATTTAGAGCCTAGTCATATTTGAATCTTGCAGCAGGAGCCAGAATTTTTTTTTTAATGCTACTAGGATAGCTGTGCATTTTCATTTTTTAAATGCACAATCTCCAACAATATTCATATGCTAAACCCAACCACAGGAAAAGCAAGAGGAGAATATGAATTTGTTAATTATTCCTTTCTGTTCACATCTAAAATTGATGTGTGCTAATTTTTTTTCTCTGAAAGATTTAGTCAGTCAATGATTTCTTTTGCTTTTTGTACTGTGAGTGTTTGGGGGGATCAATTTTGTTTTGTTAGGCTCCTGGTATTTACTCTACCCTAGGGTGGTAATATTCCTGTCTCAGCCTTCAGGCCTGGTTACACATGGATAATCCTTAATAATGTAATGAAATCAGGGACAGTAATACCTCTGAAAGGTTTTTAGTGTACGAAATTGTTTTAGCTATCCTATCCTGTTTCGTTTTGTTTTCCATATGAAGTTGAATACTGTTCTTTCAAAGTCCATAAAACATTTTATTGGAATTTTGATGGAGATTGTGTTGAATCGGTAGATTGCATTTGATAAGATGGCCATTTTTACTCTGTTAATTCTACTGATCTTTCCAGCTCCTGATATCTTCCTCAATTTCTTTCTTCCAAGACCTGGAGTTCTTGTCATACAGGTCTTTCACTTGTTTGTTTAGAGTTACCCCAAGATATTGATATTATGTATGGCTATTGTGAAGGGTACTGTTTTCCTGATTTCAGTTCTTTCTCAGCTAGTTTGTCAACAGTATGTAGGAGGGCTACTGATTTTTGTTGTTGTTGTTGTGGTTGTTGATCTTGTATCCTGACACTTTGCTGAAGGTGTTTATTAGCTGTGGGAATTCCCTGGTAAAATTTTTTGGGTTGATTATGTATACTATCATATCATCTGCAAATGGAAGCCCACCCCAACACTGCATGGAATACTAAAATCCAGAGGCTGAATGGCTCAGTGATCTAGGATAGAACCAAATATGACAGACTAAAATAAAATCAATGAAAAGATTCCTAACGATAGACAGGATCCTGACATAATCACTATCAGAGAGGCTCCATCCAGCAACAGATGGGAACAGATGCAGAGACTCGCAGTCAAACATCAGATAGAACTTGATGAATCCTATGGAACAGGGGAAGAAGGGTTATAGGGGCCTGCACAGGTCTAGCCTAGGACCTCTGCATATATGTTGTGGTTTTGTAGCTTGGGGTTTTTGTGGGACTCCTAACAGTGGGAACAGGGGCTGTCTCTGATGCTTTTGCCTGCTGTGGAGATCCTTTTCCTTCTATTGGGTTGCTTCATCCAGTCATAATATGAGGGGAAGTGTCCGGTCTAATTGCAACTTGATATGCTATGTTTGGTTGATATCCCTGGGAGGCCTGCCATTTCCTAAAAGGAAACAGAGGAAGAATGGATGGGGAGGGAGATAAGGTGAGATGGGGAAGGAAAGGGATGGGAAGAGGTGGAACTGTGGTCAGAATGTAGTATATAAGAAAATACATTAATCTTTAAAGGAATGTAAATGAAGGAACTGAGAAGATGGTTAATCAATAAATGCTTGGCTTACAGGCATCAGATCCCAGGTTTGACACCCAGAACCCATGGAAGAAGCCAGGCGTGGTAAACTAAGTCTATAGTGCTTAAAAGTCATAGCCTGGGAGGCAGGTACAGGAAGCTTGCTAGCTAGCCAGCCTAGTAATTAGTGAGCTCCAGGGTCAGTAAGATACCCTGATGCAAAAGATAAAGTAGAGAGAATTGAGGACACCAGACATTGACTCTGGCTATCACATACATGTACACACACATATGCACACACTAGTACATTTACCAACACACTGCAAACTCACACGCATGAACACATGTGCAGGTAGATGCACATATATGAATGTATAAGGAACTGTCACATCATTCCCAGAAAAAAAAGTCTTGTGAAATCCATGCATAAATCAGCTGCATCTCCTTTGCCCCCAAATGTACTCACACTGGGAAGTGTTGAGTTTTATCAGGCCCATCTGCAGATTTTGGAACTCGACACATCTTTGATTAAATAACCCTTCTTAGATTCCCTAAAGTTTCCTCATCTTGAAACTAGACACAAGGCTCAATGAAATTTAAAAGGGAAAATAAACAGATTTGCCATATTAGTTACTTTCGAGGCCATCTTGTTCATTGAAAGATTTTCCATGTGACACTTTTGAGGAACCATCAGGAGTAAGATCATGGGCTGGAGACAGGGCTCAACTGGCAAGGGACTTGCTGAACAAGAGGACTGGAGCTTCATCCCCAGAATCCACAAAGAAAAGCTGGGTGTTGAGGCACAGATTCTAATCCCTCCACTGAGGAGGCAGAAACAAACAGTGCCCAGGCTTACTAAATACTCAGCCTGGCTTTACTGGGAAGCACCAGGCCAGCAAGAGACTCTATGCCTTAAAAATAAAAAACAAAAACAAAAAAAAACAGGTGAAAGACACCTAAGGAATATCTCCTGAAGCTGTCCCTCATTCAAATGAACTTCCCAGAAGTTAGGGTGACTCTGTCCCCCTGGACATAATGCTATTGTTGTGTAGAAACTTAGATACTTGAAGAGACTGAGTGGAGAAGACAGCCTGGACTGACCCTGTGGGTGCTGGCTTCCAAACATCATTCAGCTATGAGGAACAAAGGGCATATTACAAGTAAATAATAAAATAAATCAATGACAAACAGACCAAGCAAACATAAGAATAGAAATGGTTTGAAAAACAAATACAACAGATTTGAAAATTCAGGTTCCATACCATGCTATTGAAATGAAGAATCACACTGGCTGAGCAAGTGTGTGTGACCCAGTGTGTGGCCCTGAGGCTCAGGAATCTAGAAATGTGAATAGGGCTGGCCTCTCACGGGTGATGTGGTATTATGTTGAGGAGAGTGAACTACAAAGCAAGATATCTGGGATCTGACCCTAGGTTTTGCTATGACATGGGAGAAATGTTGCTGGGCCTCGCTTTCTCTCTTGCTTTTAAGAGAGAGAGGAGTTTAAGGGGTTTTAGGATGATCAAGGAAATGACTGAATTTACAGCGCTGACAACTAGTGGCAGCTATGTGCCATGGGCAATGACTGTCTCCACAGAAGCTGAGAGAGGTAACAGGCATGGTGTGGCTATGGCAATCCTTACTCAAGAGGACTTCTGAATGACATCACTACATGGGCACCCATCAACTCACCTCTGGTTTAGAACTACTGGGCCTGTGCTTGTCAAATACATTTCCCAGGATTCTTTGCCAATTATCTTCCAATAAGCTTGGTAGGTGGCAAAAGAATCAGGGCAATTCTTTCTCCCATAGTGTCCATCTTAGCCCTAGCTGCCACAAGACAGCTGTGCCATGATTTTGCCTCTCAGCAGACTGACCCAACTTCTGATTTATGATAATGCCATCTTCTCTCGCTGTCATACATACCTGGGGTGAGGCTGTGCTTCACCTTCTCCCATTATGGCTCACTACTTACCATGTGTTAGCAATTTCCTCTTGTCGTAACCTCGGCATGGACAGCATCCCCCTCCCTCACAGCCTCCTACCCCGTCTAGCCTTCTAGCTCCCCCTTTTCTATTCAAGCAATCTTTTAAAACTGTCTAGAGGAATCTCTGTTTTCTTGGCTGAAGCCTGGTTTTAAAGCATGCCGAGTCTTGTAAAATGGGTAAGGCTGGGTTTTGTTAAGATGGTGATAAAATTCCAAACTGTCTGAACATCCAGAGCAGATTGAATAACTCTGGCTCCTGAGCTTTCAGCAAAGAGGTCAACGGTAGCTGCTTTTGAGTTAATACACAATGTCAGATACATTAGCCAAGTGTATATGTATCCCCTAAGCTAGAGTGTCCAGATTGAAATTCCAGCTCTGACACTTACTAATTTTGTAACCCCTGCAAGTGACTCCTCTGCTAGCCTCCATGTGTGTAGCTGAGAAGTAAGGACAGTAACAGTGTTGGAAAGGAACTGAGAATGTAGGTCAGTTGGTAGGCTGACTGGCTAGCATGCACTAGGTAGGGCCAGGGATTGGTTCCCAGGCATACACCTCTAATCCCAAAACTGGGTAGACGCAGGGGAATCATAATTCAAGGTCATCCTTAACTACATAACAAGTTGTAGGTCAGCCTGGGCTACATGAGACTGCCACAAAATCATAACATATGATTAGTTCTATAAAACCAGTCCAAGACTTCATCATTCCATCATGGTTGGGGTAGGGACTTTTGAAGCCCCACTTCCGGCTGCAGAGCCAGAAGCGGGTACTACCTGTTGGATAGATATTATTTTTCCTCTATGGTGCAGCTACTGACTAGTTGCCCATGCTCCAATAAACAGCCTCACACACAAACTTATGGGAGCAATCCTCATTAATTAAATTAAATTCAGTGGGACACCCCTCCAATCATGTAACTAGAAATGGGGTTCAGAGGGAAAGAAAAGGGCCTAAGAAAGTATATAAGGGGTTTAATATGATTAAAAGATATTATAAATGTATATGTATATATATATATAGGAAAATTGTTTAAAAAAATAAAAATAGATTTTACAAATTATACCAGTGTGTTTTAGAGAGAGGATAAATTAGTTGATTGACATGAAAAGGACTTGACAGAAAACATGTGCTCCAAATTTTAATTCCTATCTAAAAATAAACGAGAAACTTGTCAGCACAGTTTTGGATATCATAGACTCCATTTTCTGGCAATTAGTTCAAAGATGTTGAAAGTTGGGGAGACTGACTTGGCTTTATAAACGCAAACCTATTGCTTGCTGGTGATGAAGCTACATGGCTCACAGCCATTTTGCAGCACCTGTATGTGCCTGGCCCAGCAGGGATACAGAGAAAAGTTGACATGAGCAGTGATTCACAAGGGAGAGATTAATTAAGACTTAGCCTTGTGATGATAACAGAAGAATATGCAACAGGAGATGGCAGATCCATAGACAAGGAAACCTCAGATGCCACAAGCCAGGTCACAGTATCTATGTAAACACAGGGGAGACTGCAAAGGACTTCTTTGCCACTGTGAAGACAGAAAATACTCGCTCATACTCGTTTGTTCTATGTTGCTATGATACACACTGAACTTAGGGAGAGAGTGATTTTCTTGGCTTAGAGGTCACAACTCATCATCAAGAGAAGCCAAGGCAGAAACTACAGGCTGGAACTGAAACATGACATAAAGGAACACTGCTTACTGGCTTGGTTAGCCTTCTTTCTTATATGACCCAGGAACTCCTGCACAGGGGTATCACTGCCCACAATGACTATTATCCCAAACTCACTATTAATCAAGAAAATGTCCCCAGACTCATGCCTAGAACAATTCAGATGGAGACAATCCCTAACTGAGATTCCCTCTTTGTAAGAGACACAGTGTCGGCAGACCCCTGCCTCAGATAATTGTAATTAATATGTATTAACTATTTTGAAAGAGAGTGATGTAACCATGCTGACAAGAAAATGACTATGAGAATTTGAGATATGTCCTACTAAGGGAAAAAGGGCACTTATAAATTGACTCAGGACTCTAAATAATCTGTCTGCTTTTCTGTAGAAGAATGTATCAAGGTGGAGGGAGATGGGCTGGAGAGGTGGACTGCCAGTGAAGAGTACATGATGCTCTTGCGAAACAGCTGAGCTTCGCTCCCAGCTCCTATCTCAACTGTGTCACAACCTCCTGTCAGTCCAGCTCCAGGCAGTCAGGATACTGCATTCACAGCCAAATACCCAGACACTGAGTCACATATGTGCATATAACTTAAATAATAAATAATTCATCAATAATGATAATCTTGTTTAACTTTGCTGAAGAAGTTAAAAGGAGACAGCCATGCATATTTATCAATACTACAATCTTTCTATACTCATACTGCTGATATATTCAATATTTACATATGTTTATTTAAAGGGATAGATTATTTATGACCTAAACTCAGGAATGGAAGTACCAATTTTGTATATAATGTCACCACATGTTAACTCATTAAATAATTATTGTTTCATTTTTACAGGTAAAAGCAAATTCATTTCTAAATGGTTTTAGACTCATGTGGGAAAATAATGTTTTTGGTTTTTTTTTTTAAGCATTTCTCGAAAATTATCCCTCAAAGAATCCAAGTTCTCAGAACAATGCTGGTGTATCAAGTACATGTCAGTCCATGTGGCTGGTCCATGAATGACTGACACCTTCTCTCAGACAGACAAAAGAGACAAGGGGGGCCATGACAATAATAAAGAAGAAGTCATAAAGTTGAGAGGGAGGGATGGGGGTCAGAACAGAACAGGGAAAAAGAGAAAAATGGAAAATGTGTACACATAGTACTAATGTATCAGATTCTCACAAAATAAAATTAATTAAATAAAAAAATGTATGTTCCTCTTGCTTATGCAAATCAAGCCTTTCTTCTGATCATGTTGCTATCACTCAGATGTTCAGTGAACCACAGTTTTATAAGAAACTAAAAGAATGTAGAAAAGAAACTGTGGAGGTAGCAGAATTCCTAAAGATGTTAGAATCAAGTATAAAATTTCAACAACTTTACTCAAGACGAGGGTCAACACTTCCTAGATGCTTTTCCCTCCACAAATCAGCTTCTGTTTTATATGAGATCTGGGGATAGTCTTGATTTCCTCTCTTACGATTAACCTCTTCAGGGGCATGAAATCATGTGTTTTTTGCCAGTGTGTTCCTAGCTTGAACATCTATAGATGATTCATGAAGACCTCACAGCTAGCCAGGCATCATCTAGGCTTTCTACTCTTAAATTTCAGATCTCTGACATTGTGACCACCTCCTTGGTGAAACATTGCCCTTGCTTTGATGTTTTCTACGTGTCCGTGTCCTTAATCCTTTCTCCTTCTCCGTCTTCATTATGCCTCTTCATGTGTTCATCACCTGCTAAGGATTGGATTCTTCCCACACTTCAGGCATCAGCTCTTGAACTTTAGGCTGATTGATACATACATACATTGATACACTGATACATTTTTCATAGCATCCCAAATAGAGAAATCAAACTAAACATACCATGAGTCAAATGTGTCACTATTTTCTGTATGGTTTAGTTCTCCTTTCATCCCTACATCTCAGTTAAAACATGACACAGCTGCTGAAGTCATCCTGCTGTGTCTGCCTGCATTTCCCCCCTTGCCAGCCTGCTTCAGCCTTCTCACCTTTAAGTCATACTGTTTCCTACCTTTAACATATATCTCCACAATTTTCATATCTCAAATCCCCTTGTCCATGTCTCTTCAGTTCTTCTATAGATAACTGCAATGTCTAGTCTACCTACCAACATACTATCTTAGTCAGGGTTGTCAATAGGCCCACCCTATTGACAGTATCCAGTCCAGTATCATTTCAGTTCTCTGAACCCAAGTCCACTACACTGTAATATCAGTGTTATATAAGGATGTCCTTGAAAAAAGTGTACTCAGCTGGCATTTGCCTTTTGTCATTTAGTCTTTAGAGTCTTCCAGCAAATAATACAAATGCAATACTAAAATACAGTAGCCATCTATTATACAGGTAGAAGCATATAGATAAAAAGCAGTAAGAAATGAGCTCTGAGTGGTCTGCTTCTACTCTCCAAAAAATAGCCCAAGTCACCTTTTGGGTGATCACAGCCAATACAATTAACCAAAAGGCCACATCTGTGTCTTTCCATCTAGCTTTCACCCATCTTGGGCAATCCCAATTCCTTTCCTCAAACTGACTCCAAAACATAGCTTCAGTCACATTATTTTGTTTACCAGTAAACTTCTATGATCCACACTGTCTTGTCACAACATCTTTATTAAGGCTTTTATGCAAGCCTTTTTCATAATAAGGCTTTGGCTTGTGCTGTGGATGCACAGCTAAAATGGGTTAATATGCAAGAACTAGCTAACCATAAGCCTGAGCCATAGGCCAAACAGCATAAAATTAATAGAAGCTTCTGTGTGTTTCTTTGAGACTACTGGTCCAAAACTCAGGGTTAGGCAAAGCTAAACAGCTTTGGGCAGGTCCAAACCTTGGGGCTAGTCTGGGCCAAAAACTTCTTACTATAGCTAATGGCTCCATCCATACAGGCATGGGACATTTAGACCGTCAGAAAAAAATGCCATACACTTCTGCAGGTTCCTGAGTGAGCCAAGATTTTTCTTTTTCTGAGTATACTTTTTCTTGTTATCTCTGCTTGACAAATGTCCACTCATCCCTCAGAGTCAAGTTCAAATGCAGCCTGCTCCTACCTGCAGCTTCTTCTTCCAAACTTGCTTTTTTTCAAACTTAGAGGTGATTTAGACACACCCTCATTTTTGTCTGAGAGCATCTTACTTTGCCACACTAGCATCAACAGTTAAGACCTTATATTTTGGCTCCATGGCTTGGAGGCCTCACAGCTTTAAAATAGTACCTAGATTGCCTCATCTGTAAAATTCTGGAGCATGTAAGGAGTTAGGATGTGTGATATTAGAAGAAAAAGGTGTATCACTCTTGAAGTACTTACTGTCTATTAGATTACCATCAACTGTTACACTCACAGAACCCTCTAGTTTATCAGTGTATGCCTATCTCTTTATTGCTTGAGCACTTGGGGAGTTTAGCTTACCATTAACATCAGGTAATGTTGCCTAAAGTGTGACAAATACTACATCATATCAAATTTAAATTGATTATATAGAAAAGATAAATCTCATTCAATGCTAAGTACTTGGCCCCTGCATGCCATTCATAATGCATGTGTTACATCACCAGTCTTCATCAAATCTACCTAATTTTTGGAAAGAAAACCACTGAGGTATAGGAATGATACTTCCAAGGACATCTCAATCTCATCAACATGACAAGACATTTTGCTTCATGGTAACTTCTGAAGAAGCAGGTAAGATAAAATGAAGAAGTGGTATTTCTCTCTTTCTTAACAGAGAAAAGGACAGTCTCTGTTATAACCTATATTATGCTATATTAAAAACTGTTTTTAATTCAGAGAGCAATCTTTGTGTTGTGTTTTGAATGCTAACTGTCCCCATCAGTTCACATATTTGAACACTACTTCCCAAGATAATAGGGCTAAAGCCTTCAGGAAGTGGAACTTGCTTGGGAGAAGTGGGTCAGTGGTGGTGGGCCTTGGGTATTTGCCAGGTTGTCCTGCTTCCTGATCTCCCCAGATGTGAACAAGCTGCCTCATACTCCTGCCAGCATAGTGGAAAGCAGCATGGGCAACAATAGCCTCTCTGCTATAAAGAAATGTAGTCTCAATCTGCAAACCCAAGTAAGTAAATCCCTCCCTCCATCCATCCCTTCCTTCCCCCCCTTTCCCTCTCTCCCTCTGTCTCTCTCTCTTTCAATTTTTTTCTTGATAGTTTTTGGTCAAAATGCTAAGAAAAGTCACACCCCATAGGTTTGTTTAAAGTGATGATCTTGGCTAGGACCAAAGACAAAGGCCCTGAGTGTTATGCACAGTGATGAAAACCATCCCATTCCTACAGCACATAACTATGTCAAAAGAAGTCATTGGTGTTCAATTCTGAGATGACATCTGAAATTTTTGGTCACTCAGATGTGGAAAAATCAAGCCAAGTGGAAATATAGAACAAAACGAGGTAGGGGAGAAAAAGATACATTTTATAAGCTCAACTATGGTGATATTTTATTCAAATGGAAGGCAACAGAAATTCTCAAAATACGTAGTGTCTAAAAGAGGAGTTTTCTGGTCACCATGCATACTTTCTCATATGCCCCTCCCAAATGATGCTGGAGAAAAGAAAACAAAATAAGAGAATGTCATAGAAGTTATTGAAACAACAGGAAAAAAAATCCTGGTAGGGTAATTAATGCATGGCAGGCTAGTTACTCCTGGGGTAGGAGAGCGGACTAGAATAAAATGTGGCTAAACTCATGGCTTTGTCAAAAGTCAAGGCTTTGAAACTGGAAACAATTTGTTCAATGTCTTTTCTGGCAGACAGTTTGCTCCACTCTGTTCCCATGAAGTCTGGGCGGGAGCCAGTTGGAAAGGCTCCTTACAGCTGTCCAGATAAGGGTCACAGAGGAAATGGGAAGATTTTAAACACTGGGATCATTGCCCTTGGTCCTCGGCATTTTGAACGCAGAGATCCTTTTGGTCAGCGATATCGGAAGCTTGATTCTTAAAGCTCAGCTTGGGAAAATAACAAAATCAGTTCTCTAAAAGGCTTTCCAGTCTGAGAAGCAGAGGTTGCAAGTAGTCTGAGCATTTAAGTGCAATAAATGACTTTTCCTTTGCCAGAGGGTTCTAGAAAGACTAACACCGTTTTTAAGGTTCAGACTTCACTCAAACGAGTTACATAAAAACCCACAACCAGTGTAAATGTCAGCAGGAAAGGGATGTGTTCAGGAGAGAGACCTGTGTAATCAAATCTTTGGAACTGCAGCTAAGGGGTCTTACTGGAAATAGAAGAGCTGGTTTATGACACACAGCACCAACCGTAATAGCTATTTACATCTCAGGTGGGAGCTTTTGCAGCTTTGGACCAGATACCTGAATGTGCTAATAGAGGAAAAGCAGTACTTTCCAAATACATCCTCCAGCTAAGTGTAGGGAACAGCAGCCGAAAATGCAGAAAAGATGGGTTGTCTGGAGGCCTTTTTTTTCCGGATGTATGCATTTTAAATACTAACAGTGCATGTGAGTTCCTGCAGTCCCCACCCCCCCAACCCCAAATCTGAAGTATTATTACTCAGCCTTTGCCCTGGACTGATCTACCAGGAACACCTCTGCCATCACTGATCTTTTAGGTTGTTTGGCTTATTTTCCTTGAAGAATCCTTGGTATTAACCTTGCAGTCTTTGGATTTGTTTCCTGGTGGAAATCAGGGCAGGCTGGATAGACCATTGCCTACAGAATGGATAAATGGCATCATGAGCTCAGCTTGGTATCCAGCCTTAAAGTCTACAAGTGCTGTTTCTTCCAGAAATGTTTATGGGCAGTCTTAGACTGCAATTATGAAATTCCAGGACTCCTACACCCTTTGCAGCCTCTATATAATAATTTGACTCAGACTGTCATGTCAGGTGACTCAAGATTGCCTCATTGGATTCGCTATGGGATGCATCTGGGGAAATAAACCACAGTTTTAAAAGATTCTTCCTGGAGTACCAAATCCAAAACTTAGATACTAAAGACATTTATTTACCAACAAACACACTGCTTCACAATCTTTTTTGTGTTAAATAAACTTAATTATGTGCTCAGAAGTAGGACAAGGTTTGTAGGATGCTGAATTTCCCAATTTACCAAATGTGGATTTTGTTGTTGTGAGCTGAAATTCAGATTGTAAGAAATCAGAACTGGTAGTTAAGAATTATAAAAGTGTAAGGGCTTCTGCTAAAAGTGTCAAAATTGAGAAAGGAAAAAATATTAATACCAGAAGAAATGCAATCATATGCACATATCACCAGACAATTTTGACAATCTTTTTCTAACTTCTGCTTCCCATGGACATTCAAACTGAAGAGCTCAGTGTCGGTCAAGTGGTTGGGAAATCCTTAGTCTTACAACATTTGTCTACATTCTTCCAAACTGGACCTTCAGCTCTCAGGTCCTAATATTAAACCTCATTGTGTTATTCCTCTTGTAAAAGGTGGCCAGCATCATAGCATATAAGTGAAAGCAAAGGATGCTTGGTGTTATGTTGTTGTTGTGTTTTGTTTGTCAATTCAATACAAACTAAAGTTATCTGAGAAGAAGAACTTCCATAAGAAAATGGCCTGCTCGTCCACAAAAAATCCATTCTACTTCTTACCAGGGAGATCCATGCATCCCCCCTAAACCTTCCTTGTTACTTAGCCTCTTTGGGTCTGTGCATAATTTTGACTTTTACTTAATAGTTAATATCACCTATGAATGCATACCATATTTGTCTTTTGGGATCTAGATTACCTCACTCAGAATTTCTAGATCCATCCATTTGCCTGCAAATTTCATGATGTCATTGTTTTTAAATGCTGACTAATATCTCATTGTGTAAATGTACCATATTTTCTTTATCCTTTCTTCTGTTGAGGGACATCTAAGTTATTTCAAGTTTCTGGCTATTATTGAATAAAGCTCTGATGAACATGGTTGAGCAAAAGGTAGGTTTTTGTTTTGTTTTGGAGACATGGTTTTCTGTGTAACAATCCTGGCTATCCTGGAACTTGTTTTGTAGATCAGGCTGGCCTCAGACTCATAGAGATCCTCTGCCTCTGCCTCCCAAGTGCTGGGACTAAGGGCATGTACCACCACATCTAGCTGTTAGGCCTTGAACTCACAAAGACCCAGAGGGATCTCTGTCTCCTCAGTGATAGGATTAAAGACTTGAGTCACCACTACCTGACTTTATGGCTTTGCTGTGGGTGATTCTGTCTTCTGATATTTCAACTATTTTTTTATTAAATATACATATATCACCACAGTAGGTGGGAATGGAAACAGGAATGATCCGTTAGGGAATGAGGAAAGAGAGTTCTTAGAGAGACAATTTAAATTGGGGGGGGGATCATTTGGGAGTGATGTAGAGACCTAGTACAATAGAAAGTCCCTGTAATCTACCAAAGTGACCCTAGTGAATTCTCCTAGTAATGGTGGACACAAAACCAGACTAGCTATCTTCTATAGCCAGGCAAGGCCCCTAGCAGCAGGTCTGGGGCATCAACCAAGCTGCTAAATTTTAGATCTACAATATATCCTGCATGTAAGATGTGCTGGGGGCAATGGGGGTGCAGAAAATGTGGGAGTATCCAACCCATGACTGTTCTAAACTGAGGTCCACATCATGAGAGGTAGCTCACACCTGATACTTCCTGGATAGCCAGGAACCAGAGGCAGGGCAGGTGAGCCCAGAGACCCAGGATAGAACCAAACACAACTGGGTAAAAAGTAAATGATTCCTAATGATATTCTTCTATACTCTAGATAGCCACGTGCCCAAATGTCATCAGAAGGGCATCATCCAGCAATTGAAGGGAGCAGGTGCAGAGACCCACAGCCAAACACAAGGCAAAGCCAGGGGAATCCCAAAGAATAGGGGGAGGAAGGTCAATAGTAGCCAGAGAAGTTGAGGATGCCAGGAGAGTACAGCCCACAGAATCAACTAAGCAGAGCTCATAAGGTCTCACAGAGACTGAAGTGAGAAACAAGGACCTTGTGTGGACCTGAGCTAGGTTCTCTGCATATACCATATGGTTGTGTAAGTTGGTGTTCTTGTGAGATTCCCAACAATGGTAGTGAGAGGTGTCTCTGACTCTTTTGCCTGTGCTTGGGACCCTTTTCCTCCTACTTGGTTTACCACATTCAGCTGTGAGATGAGGGTTTGTGCCCAGTCTTGTTAATCAATGTTTAGTTGCTATCCCCAGGAATCAGTCTGTTTGTCCTGCCTCCCCCACCTCCATCCCTCCTTCCCTCCCTGACTCCTTTCTTTCTTCCTTCCTTTCTTCATTTCTTCCTCTCTCTCTTTCTCTCTCTCTCTCTCTCTCTCTCTCTCTCCCCAAAAGGAAACAGGGAACAGTTGATATAGGGGAGAGAGAGAGATGGGGGAGTGGGGGAGGGGTTGGGAGGAATGGAGGGCGGGAAAACTGCTTTGGGAGATGTAATGTTGTATAAGAAAGCTGAACAAGCCATGGGGAACAAACAAGCATATAGCACTCTTCTGTGGCCTCTGCATCAGCTCCGGCCTCCCCATTCCTGCCTGGAATTCCTGAACTGACTTCCCTGGATGATGGACTTAAAAACTATAAGGTGAAATAAACACTTTCCTTTCCAAGTTGCTTTTGGTCATGATGTTTTATCATAGTAATAGAAACCCTAGGTAAGGCAATGCTCTAGGAGCAGGACTCATATTTTCATTTTTTTTCTGACTTAAGTATCTAGCCTGCTTCTCCTATATAACCCACATTAAACATCAGCAGGCCTCAATACCAGGCTCAGGGAGATCAAACATTGCATTAGCACAAGCATGGACTCTCAGAGAAAGTAAAAGCAGTTATGTGTATATATTTCATACTACAAATACAGTTACACAAAGTTACACAAAACACACAATAACTTGTTTTATGATATCTTTGGTCACGTGCCTTACTGGGGTCAGTATAAAATTTTAAGACTGAGCTTATTTTGCAAAGTTATTTCAGATACTGACTTTTTGTTTCAATCATTTCTTTTCTCCATTTATATTAAAAAATCAGCTTCATTGTCATTTACCAAAGGGAAGGCCATTATTTTCCACAATGAAATGTGTATGAAACATTCTTAATAGCTCCTAGCATGTGGTAGGCCCACAGTGTAAAGATTCTTGGCAGGCCACATGGTAGACCCAACAAGGCACCAGGTGAGATAAGAATTCCTAGCATGTAGCAGCCACATGGTAAAGACAATATGGCGATGGTAGAACATGCCATGTAAGGAAGGCGCACCCCTAGGCATGGCTGCAAAAATCTGTGCCCACTCATTCTCTTAAAAGGAGCCACTACATAAAAATTGGCGTCTTTCTCTTTTGCTTCTTTGCCCTTCTACCCGCCTGGCAACTCTCCTGAATAAACTCTTGAGTGGTGCTGGTAGAGTGTGTATCTGATATAACACACAAAACTGACACACAGTACCTTGTGGGTTTATTTATTTACCATTTAATAGGTCTTTGTTATTATTAATATAGTGTGCATAAGTGTGCTTCATTGCATATATGTGCACCATGTGTATGCAGTAACCATGAAAGCCAGAAGAGGTCACTGAAGTTACAGGTAGATTTGACTTGACTAAGTACGACTACAAGGAAGATTTTGAGGTTTCCTAGTAATCTAGATCATATTTGAATAGCAAGGACTTCAGAAAGGAACAAATAAAGGAGAATGAACTCAGAAAAAAAGTCGAGGTAGTTAGAAAACACTAGGCTTTGAGACTAAGTGACTGGCATGTTGTGTAAATAAATGTACAGAAAGAAGAGGACTGCGTGTTGATCTCTGTCATGATAACATCCAAAGTGACACTGAGGAGCCGAGGCATTATGATGAGGAGGGAGAAATTCATCATAAACAGACACTAAAGATGTCACAAGTCACTATGTACAACATGCTGTATCTACAAGTCCTTAGCAAAGACACATGCACACTACAGCTATGTGGCAAATGGCTACAGTTCCAGTTTCTAATGACAACCATGAGCACACATGTGAGCATTTCTGGGTGCTCCATCCATGAAGAGAGGATCTGAACATGTCACATTTCATGTGACAGATATGTACAAAACACAAGTAAGAAATGAACACAAGATGATGTTTTTCTCTGAAAAAATATCCAGTTCTCACTTTTAATGAGGTAATGGCTTCAGAGGACCATGAAAAGGAACCAAGATTAATAATGTCCAGTTTACTAAATGTAAGATATGGTGGAGAGAACAGAAATCTCTATTACAAGAAGCAGAGGAAGGATGTTAGTGGTGGTTAATAGCAAAATCTAAAAGCCTAGGAGGTGAATCATGATGAGGCACTGTCAGGATTAGATGGGCTATGGGCCACATCTGTGAAGAATTTCTTTAATTGGGTTTATTGAGGTGGGAAGATCCTACCATGCTCTTTGTTGGAATCATTTCATGGACTAGGAGCCTTGGACCAAGAGAAAGAAGAAAGCAAGCTGAACACTCACAGACATGTTAATTTATTGTTCTGTGCTCACAACTGCAGATGTTGGATATGACATGGCCAGTTCTCTTCTGCTCCTGCTGCTGTGACTTCTCTGAAATGGTGCCACCGGATGTTGGAATTGGGAGCTGAAACACACTCTTTCTCCCCTATGTTGCTTTGAACAGGACATTTCACCATAGCAACAGGAAATGAAACTATAGTACAATGTCTAAGTCATTTACTGGAGCAGATAAGGGAACACCTTGCGAGGGTGTCAGTGAATCTGGGAGTAAAGCAAGTAGACAGAGGCAGACAGAAGAAAAGCTATGTGAGACATAAGAAGATAACTCAGTCCATGTCTCAGATTTCATGTCATAGTAACACAGAATAAGTCTTCATTTCTCTCTGTATATTATAAACTGTAGATGTTGATAATGATTTCAATTAGAAAAATATATTTGTGTATTTGAAACTCAGCATCATTTCTATGCTTAGTAAGAGTGTTTCACACAGTAGACACTATGAAATATAGTAAGATTGTGGTATTTCAGGCAGAGAAAACAGGCATCAAAGTATCTTTACAAAATATGGATAGACATATGATGAGGGGTGAGAAAAAATAAGGGCCATCCTGCACGCAGGCAGCTTGTGGCCCAACTGTAGAGGAGCTGGTAGAAGGAACCACTATAGAAATATGGTTCCAGCCTCTGAAATACACAGCCTCCATCCCACAAAAGCTCAATAGATGGACAGGCCAGGTCAAGAAAAGGCCTTGCACATAGCTAGAAGTTTATCATTCTTGACAATTCATTTCAAATAACAGAGAGTCAAAAATTTACACATCCTTGAATCTTAAAGATTATGTGCGTTTCAAAACTTTTCATTGTTGAATAAATAAATGTTTTCATCATGTTGCCTTCAACACTGTTAGATCATGCTGAGACAACTCTGGGCATCATGATTATCTCTCTTGATTGCATGCTTGAAATGGATTCTCTGAAATTATTATTTTAACACATGCATACATGAACACACACACACACATTGCAGTCAGTGCTTGAATTCCTTCATGTCCTCATCTTTCTTATATTTTTGGTTGTAAGCCTAGCCTTTAATGGCTGAGCCATCTCTCCAGCCCATCCTTATCTCTTTGAATGCTTCTTTTTCACAGAATCTTGGTCAAACTGAAGATAAAAGTTTAACTTGTTTTCCTTCTGCTCTTTTTTAAAAAAAGATTTATTTATTTGTTATGCATACAGTATACAGAAGAGAGTACCAGATGTTATTATAGATGGTTGTGAGCCACCATGTATTTGCTGGAAGTTGAACTCAGAACCACTGGAAGAATAGTCAGTGCTCTTAACCTCTGAGCCATCTCTCCAGCGCCCTTCTGCTCTTTTTTATATGTTAATTGAGAAGTTTTTATTATGAGATAAATCTATGCAAATTTAAGACATGATGCCTTCTTATAGAATAGATAGTCTGCATAAGGAGGGATACCAGCCCTTATCTCATGTACCAAGCCAAACCATCTTCAGAGCCACCATATCTCATGTTCTTTCTAGGAATTACAGATCAGGCCCAGGTTTTTCTCTTTTTCTTGATGCTATTTCAGGTAGCTGTCCATGCTCACCTCAGTTATTAACAATTCTACTTTAGCTAACTGTAAGGAACTCCCTTGCTTTAACACCATCTGGCCCACTTCCATGTATGGCATCTTCGTGTTAATACCAGTTTTCAGTCATACAAAGATTCCATTCACATATGTAGCCTTTCTAATCCTATTGCATGACTTCTTATAAAAATACTTGAATTCACCCATATAAGGAGTGTGGAAATCTCAGTGTCTTTGGAAACGTATTTTTTTTAAGTCCTGAAAACTTATTTTTCTTTTTTTTTTTTAAATTTTTTTTTAAGCTTTATTTATTTATTTGCCTTGGCGTTTGCCTGGAACTGGAACTACAGACAGTTGTTAGCTGCCATGTGGGTGCTGGGAATCGAACCCGGGTCCTCTGGAAGAGCAGACAGTGCTCTTAACCGCTGAGTCATCTCTCCAGCCCGAAAACTTATTTTTCAAAAGCTGGTGGAAAAGAGGTGTTTGAGCAAGTGAGGTGCCACAGCAGGTAAAGATAATTACTTCTCAGCCTTGTGGTGTGAGTTTAATCCTAGGAACCCTGGACAAAGAGGAAAGAGAGAACCAACTCCTAAGAGTTGTTTTCTGACCTTCCAAGGCATTATGTATGTGTACACACACTTACACAAACAAACAAACAAAGTAACTGTAAAAAGAGTATTATTTAAAAAGTACACTGGACCCAACAACAGCCAAAAAGAGGATAATCATAAAATAAGAGCATAATAAATAAAAAAGAAAATGGGCAAATCACAAGAAACATTAATAAAACTGAGATTTTTTTTAAAAAGATAAACCAGGGAGCAAAACTAAGAATGAAAGATAGAGAAGAAAGGAACATTACAGCTGCTAACAGATATGCAAGGGATTATAATGCACTGTTATGAATAAATATTCATCGGTTAAGTTGGACAGCATAAAAAAACTGGATAAATTCTCATTACCAAATAACCTTCTGTTCTAGTGTGCTTTTCTGTTGCAATATGAGGAAAAGAGGGTTTATTTCAGTTTTTAGGATACAGTCCATCATCAAGGGAAATCAAGGCAGGAGCTTAAAGCAGAATGAGAATACTGTAGACAGGGGGATCACTCTCAGGTTCATGTTCAGCTTTCTACCTTACACAGATCAGACCCATGTGCTTAGGAATGGTGCTGCCCATTGCATTGCAACCTCAATTAGCAATCAGAAACATGCTCATAGGCAATATAATGAAGCAATTCCTCAAACAAGGCTCCCTCTTCCCAGTTGTGCCAAGGTGGAAACAAAGATTAGCCACCACAGCTTCTAAGATAAAGTAAAAGAAATCTATGCAGGTAAATCACATGTAAGGAGATTGACACAATAAAATGATATCTACCAAACTGGACTCCAGACCCTAAAGGTGTATCTGCTAAATGGATTCAAACCTCTTCAATGGTTCAGAGAGTGGTTGAACACTTCCAAATCCACGTTCCAAGGGCACTATTGTAAAATATTGCTATTGTAAACTGTAAATTTTTTCACTTGTATTGGTTTAATAAAATGCTGATTGGCGAGTACCTAAGCAGAAAATATAGGGGGTGACCAGACTAGGAAAATTATGAGAAAAGAAAAGACAGAGAAACAGATGTCATCCAGATATAGAGGAAGCAAGATGAGAATCCTGCATTAAGAAAAGGTACAAAGCCATGTGGCTAAAAATAAATAGAATTATGTATTAATTTAAGTGTAAGAGCTAGATATTAATATGCCCAAACTACTAGCCCAGAAGTTACTATAATATTAAGCCTCTGAATCAAATACTTGGGAAGTGGTTGCCGGGTGTTTGAGAGTTTCTGCCTGGGCCAGAAACATCAGGCTACACATCCTTACACTGTTACCAAAGCCTGAAAAGGGCACAGATAAAGACAAGCACAGGCCAGGTCAATAAGGACTACAAACGCGAAAACTTTCATCAAAATGCTAGAAAACAGACTTAACAATATATGAAATGGGTTATTCCCTATGAGCAAGTGAGGATGAGTTGAGTAATAAAAGATGGTTCGATGATGTTTTCTAGCAATTAAAAATTCCACAAATTAAACATAGAAGGTAGCTACCACAATTCCATAAATGAGGAAAAGACTGTCCTTCCTTGTGCCTAATATCAGCTTAAGAGAAAAGAGGGTTGTTTGGTCATGAATATGATACCATGGCAGTGACAAAAATACTCATGTGGTGATTGGAGAGGCGACTTGGCCTTTAAAAGCACTTGCTTCTCTTGCAGAGGACTTGAATTTGGTGGCTAACAATCACCTATAACTCCAGATACAAGGGACTTCATGCTCTCTCTCCCAGCCTCTGTGAGCATGTACACTTATGGGCACGTACCACCCTTATATGCACAAACAGTTAAAAATAAAATATAAATAAATCTTAAAAATAGAAGAATGGTGACTACCAGAGGCTGATGGCTGGGTGTGGATAAAGTGGCAATGAGATCCTGAGGCAAGCATTCACAATTTCAGACATGAAAAATGCTCTGTAGAGAGTGCTTGTTCAACACTGGACTACAGCAAGTAACAACATACATCCTTATATGTTCTGTAATTTACATTTATCTGATGAGTATGATGGTTTCCTATCCTTTTGAGGTATTTGTTCCTAAACTTTTGAGAAATAGCTATCTATTCCATCAGTTTATGTATCAAATTGGTTATTTGGTCTTTGAGACATTGTGGGGTTTTTTGGTTGTTGTTGTATACTAACTCACTATCAGATATAGAACTAGCAAAGATTTTCTCCCAATAGATGCTTCTTCATTTGAGTCTCTGCTTTGCTGTGCAGAAGCTTCTTTATTTCACACAATCACAATTCTCAATTCTTGAATAATTGCTGAGTTTAAGTACCTCATCATAAAGCATATTAGTATCTGAAGGTTTGTTGTCCCACTGGCCAGCTCCAAATAATTACAAAGAGACTTCTTATTACTTATGAAAGCTCAGTCTTAACTTAGGCTTGTTTCTAACTAGCTCTAATAATTTAAATTAATCCATGTACTTCCATGTGGCTTGTGAATTTTTTCTCTTCTTCTGTGTGTCTTACTTTCTCTTTGTTTGGCTGATGACTTCCTCTCTCATCTCCCTTGATTTCTATTTGTACAGAAGTCCCATCTATACCTGCTGCCTTGCTATGGCTGTTTGGATTTCTATTAGACCAATCAAAAATGACATATCTTTTATACAATGAAATCAAATATCTAGCAATATTTCCCCCTTACTGTCTAAATAACAAAGAAAGAGTAGTAAAACTATATATCATGTGGAATTACATTTACAATATCCAGTCAATTTGTACTTGGCAAATTTGGACAAATTATTCTATTATCTATCTTATCTTAATGAACTTTAAGTATTATACCTACACTATTTTTTATTGTAACTTGTATTATCTACCTCAAACTATTTTTAAGACCTCAAAATATTTTATTAGATAAACAGTTTAAACTTTTATGCCTTTCTATCTTATTCATTTTATACCTCTTTTGTGAGTTTCTTTCCTGAATTTGGTAACAAGGAAAACTGTAACCATAACTATATTGTCTTCAGTTCCATCAGAAACTCAAGAAGAATACAATATTAACTGAATAAACAGTAGTGTGGGGTAAACAACTTCCAAAACTATAGAAATGACAGAAACATCTAACTTTCTGTCATCAAAAGTTCCTCTGGAATGTTGGGGCATCTGTTCTGGCCTACAGGCCAAATTGTCCTAATTGTCTTAATTGTCCTAAATATCCTTTTAAAACTATTTTTTTTATTTTTAAATGAGATGCATAGGGACAATACCTTAAACAAGAATATATATACATAAATGTATACATATATGCTCAGTTTAACAAAATATCCTTAAATTTGTATCAACATATAAAAATACATACCATAGAGATTAGTAGTTATTTTTATTTAGTTTGAAAGTAGATTTAATGATCTACCCTTTTATTTTATTTTTACAGTTTCCACTTTTCTTTTGAGGATGAGATTTCTGAATCTAATCTCTTTTGTCTACCTTTTTTCCATTACCAATAATAATTTCTAAACCCTCCAATGATGATAAATATCCATAACTCATGAATGACCAAAAATCATCCTCCCTACCTCTTGGGAATTTGAGCATAATGTTACCTAGACTGCTTCCAGTTGTCTGAGATGACAACATCTCTTGGGGACCCTGAGAAAATTGAGATTATGGTCAAGTCCTGGAACAGCTAGCTGTATCATTTGTTGCCCTGTCTCTGTGTAATAGTAAAGTACAGAGCTTATCTGAAGTTTTGACTAGAGTACTGCATAAAGATGGACCATCTCAGCTAGAAGCTTTGAAATTGTTCTGTATGAAGAATTTTGAGGAAACTGCAATAGAGGCATTCTGAAAAGCTGGATCAACCAGGGCTACTTGTTTGTATTTGTGTCTGATCCTTTTTTTTTTTTCTGAAAACACACAAACTTTTAAAGGTAACCCCCACACACATATCAGCATTAACACAAATATAGAATGTACATTGTGTATAGTCATTTAAAGATGAATTTTTGTTTTATGTTTGAGCATGAAAAGGCATCTGTTAATTTTATTTGTTTAGACTGTATATTACAGTTTGCTGTAATATAAATCTCTATCCATACCATATAAAAGGATGACATGTAATAATAAATATTAGGACTCTGTAGCCAGCAATATTTATCATGTTTCATCTGGTCTCAGAGGTGATCCCATATCAAAGAATCAGCTTTTACATCACCTGTCTTGTAGTTTTCTCTTATTGCTTTTTTATGTTTGTAGTCAAGATTCTCAGATCTCCTTAGGTTAAATCTAATCTTGTTCAATTTTTAAGGAATCTGTAACTTTTTATTTCCTGTGGAAACAAAAGCACTACCTCTCCCCTAACACAACACAATTTTCAATTTCCATCCTGAAGCCAAGGCATCTCTAATACACATAGGCTGGTTTAATTCAGCAGTTCCTTCCATAATGCAATGTCTCTCGGCAGCTGAAATTTGCTCAGAAGCATTAAAAACCTTCCAAGTCCACAAAGTACCATACAGAATCCAGATACCCTGTGTATTTTCCATCTTTACATGGCTTATTTTTTTTATTACTTTACTGTCCCCTAAATACTTTATTATTTTTAAACTGTCTATACTATTTTCTTTCTTTTTTTATTCTTTGGCATCTAAGCACATTTTAAAATATTCTGTAACTTTTTAGAGGTTTTCTGTGTCTGGACCTGGCTTTATTAAGCACCTGCAGCATTTTCTGACCATGTAAGACAAATCTTTAACTACTATGTTAGCCATTTCATGGCTCAGCTTAGCTTATGGCACTGACACATGGTGTTGGCCACTGGCTCCAGTCTGCAGGTGGCAGCTAGTAGCCACAAATCTTTATGCTGAACACTGGCACATTTAGAGACTGCAGGACTAGGAAACTGTGTCTGGCTCCTTGCCCAGAACTTTTCTTAGCTTTCTCAGCTAAGAAAATTCAAATATGTTTGAATATTTGAGATATACATTGGGTGCCATTTGTAATGAGACTTTCTCTGTCCCACCAGCCAGCTCCCAAATAATGACACAGAGATTTTTCATTAATTATGAAAGCTCAGCTATAGCTTAGCCTTGTTGCTATCTAGCTCTTATAACTTAAATTAACTCATTTTCCTTAATCTACATGCTGCTATGTGGCTCATAGCCTTTACCTCTCCTCCTGCATGTCCTTCTTCATTTGTGTCTGGATGGTGACTCTTCTTTCTTCTTTCCAGAGCTCTCCCTCTGTCCAGAATTTCCATCTACCTCCTGCCTAGCTATTGGCTATTTAGAGTATTGTTAAGCTAATCACAATGACATACCTTTACACAGTGTAATCAAATAGCTTTCAATAGTTGCATATGTTAACCATGTTGATCTGACTCACAGCAAAACACATAATTGAAAAAATTATGTGTGGGCTGAAGATTTAGCTAACGGTAGAACTCTTGTTGGGTATGAATGATTCCCTTGGATTCAAGCCATAGTGCCATAAACAAATTATGTTAATCTATAATTATATATGAATATGTATGTGAGTATTTCTGTGTCTCATACATGTATGTGCTTGCATATAGAGGACAGAGGTCAATCTCTTATGTAATTCTTCAGCTACCATTAATTGTTTTGTTTTTTGAAACAGCATTTCATATTGGTCTTGAACTTGCTGATTCAGCTGGCAGCCAGCCTCATTAACCTGCCAATCTCTCTCTCTCTAGCATTGGAATTGCAAGCAGGTGTCACCAACATTTTTGTTTGGTTCTAGGGATAAAGTTCTATGTATGCATGTTAAGCACCTTATCAATTGAGAGGGCTCTCTTTGCCCAATTTATATAATTTCTATTTATCAGCTTAAAAGGTAATGCATAAAAATGACAGGAAGATATATTCCAAGCTTCTTGTTAATTTTCCTTTTTCAATTAAACTTCACAAGACCTACTGTCCTATCTCCGTTGCCAGTAGATTCCACTATATTTGGGTTCATACTTTGTGGTTCCCAGTCACAAACATGCACTCACAGTGACCTGGCCCAAGGATAGTATCAAGCCTTGGTGACGCACACATTACCCAGGAGGTCATTTTTTCCACTACTGACTGGAACAGCTCAGACATACTTGTGACCTGGGCAGAACATCAGTCCAGTTCCTGCCAGAAAGGGAAGCATTTCCTCTATGAACTCAGAGACAGAGCTTGTATTTCTGGGATGGTTCAGAAGGTCACAGGCTCTGTGTCCCATGTGTGCTGTGAGCTCAGGGGAGCTGGGGATTCTGAACATAAGGTACTACGTACTGTTTAAAGAATAAAGCTTGAGTGAAATCATCCATGAAACAGAACTTCAAGTAATGCCTTCACTTTTCAGTGAAGTCCAAATGAGGAAGTCTTTCCATTTCCATCACTGTTTAAACAAAATCTCTGGCAACATCCAAGCTCATGGTTGTCCTGGAAGAAGAGAGAAGCTGAGCCATGCTGCCTATAATTATATCCAGTGCAGATGTTCCTTAAGTAATTGCTGAAGGATATGTTTAGGGCTGAGGAGATGGGCCAGTGAGTAAGAGTGCTTGCGGTACAAGCAAGAGGACCTGAGTTCAAATCACTACCACCCATATAAAAGCTTAAAATGACTACAGATACATGCAAACCTAGCACAGTGGGGCAGACGCGGAGATCACAGGAGCTCACTGGCTAGGCAGTATAGTCAAAAGAGCAAGATTTAGGTACAGTGAGAGACCTTGCTTCATAAACTACTAAGGTGGAGAGTAGTTAAGAAAGATGTCTGTAGTCCTGATCTGGCAGTTGCATACATATGAATGAGCACATGTAAAATACACACACACACACACACACACACACAGACACATACACACACACACACACACACACAAACCTTCAGTTTGATGAGGTCAAGGATAAAATATACCCCATTATTGTACAAACTCTAGTTAGTATATAAGCCCAGAGCCAGATAATAAGGGAAAAGCTGGACTATCAGAAACAAACCACAGCCACCCAGCCAACTCCTCAGGCCTGTCTCTAGGAAAGCTCCAACTGAAAACCTCTGAGCCCTCAGAGGCAAAGGAAAGAAAAGTATTTGGGAAAGCTGAAAAACCCTTTTCTCCTGCTCTGCCCAGCTCTCTTAACTTCCTCTTTCTACATTCCTAAAGCTAGGATTAAAGGTATGGGTTGTTCCTCCCTGACTTGGCTTGGTTCTGTGGTTAACTCTGATATTCCAGATTAATTTTATTAAATATATATCACCACATCCCATGCCACCTGAGAAGGCTCAGTTCTCCTCACCAAGAATAATGGTTGCCTTGTTTTTCAAAGGCCCAATAGCAAAATTAAACTCCATTCAGGTGGTGGTCTTGGGGAAGGGAAGTAATCTGCAGTGGCCCTGCCAGGATCTCATTATCAGAGGAGTGTTAGAAATTAATGCCATGCCTAAGCTATTACTAACTGTAGGGGTAGGGTACAAGAGAACAGGATACCTAGCTAGAATCTAAATGTTATAAGAATTCAGACTCAAATGTAGGCAGAGTATTCTAGAATGAGAACACGGAAATAAACATGGGATTGAATTTTGCTGTTGAAATACAAGGAATAGTGGGTGAACCCCCCCAGCCACACCGTGAAGTACAGGGGGCAGGAGCCACAAGGCAGCTTTCAGCTTAGAAAATACAGTGCATCT
Organism: Sigmodon hispidus; assembly: GCA_004025045.1. Classification (NCBI taxonomy): domain Eukaryota; kingdom Metazoa; phylum Chordata; class Mammalia; order Rodentia; family Cricetidae; genus Sigmodon; species Sigmodon hispidus. The sequence goes on along the minus strand of PVIH01000425.1, from coordinate 5,098 downwards.
GTAAATCATGAGGAACTGTGTGGATGGGGAAGAAGCTTGAGAAAACCCAGACTCCAGAAGTGCAACAGACTTCAGCAGATACTTGGCTATTTTGCTTCAATAACTAGACTTTGTACTGGGCACAATCCTACCCTTTAAAATCCAAATAGAAATCCTATCTCTGGATTGGATTACTGGGTTCATCCATCAAGAAGATACTGACTCCCAAACACTCTGGACACTAAGCAGAAGATATTTAAAGGAAAGAAGAGAGCCTGAGTAAATAATTGGAATAGAGTGGGCTCTTTAAAAGTCTTAACCTTTTCCCCACTGAGCAAACTTGGGAGGTAAGCCAGCAAGAATAAAGAAGGATGGGAAAGCGTGCTTGCTGGGAGAATCAGGCACCAAGAGAGAGCCCTGCCTCCCTCCGGGCCTCAAACCAAGAAGAGCATCAGCCAACTGGGACTCACTCCACCCACCATTTTATGGCATGTTCCCCATTTACAATGCATTTAACTACTGCTTACACTAAAGGTATCACCAGTGGAAACCTGGGCATATGTTTATAAGAGTAGAAGTACAAAATGCTATAAGAGCAAAATGTGACCAAGCTATTTTCCAAAGAGTCCCATGCTTCGAAAGCACGGTTACCATTGGTCTAACATCCGTATTAAGTGACAAGCAGGACCGGAAAGCCAACTAACACTGCTTATGCTACCATGGATATAGCTTTGTTGGAGCTACCCCATGTTTCTTTCAAACCTTTAGGCCTTACATAAACTCAAATGCTGTCTGTCATTGGTAACACATAGCAGGATCACCACTGTTAGTCTTTCTCATGTGAATTATTTGGGAACCAAAGGAAATCCTCGAACAATGGAGATCTATCTTTGGAAGTTAGGCAGATATGCTCTTGCATTTCCGCTATATTGAGTTTGACATATTGTGCAGCATCTCTGGCTTTGCTTCCCATCATATAAAAGAGGATGTTAAGCATTTTTCAGTTAACTGATACTCATGACAAATTGCAGATGCACAGGTAACACACAGCTATGTCCTTTCAATGGGAACAGGGCTCCTGAGAGTCAGAAAACTAACAACACTTACAAAGCTCAGAGAGATTGGAAAGTTACCCCCAGCAAAGACCAGCTCCAAGCTTATATATACTGTGAACACTGGCTAAAGGAGACTCTTCACTGGAACTGCCTACAGGTTATGCAGAAGTGAGTCATCATCCATCCTGGGCTGGGGATTTGGGTAACACAGAAGCCCTTGTGTTATCTATCCATGCTTCTGTAAGTAACACCATTAAACTTATTGGTTCACAAACTAGGCCTGGCTGAAATCCTTTCTCTCATCTGTTTTCTGTGCTACATGTAGGGGGAACAAGTATTTACTCCAAACTCAACAGGAAATTGTATATAACAGGCCTTCAGTGACACATAAGGGACCCAAGAGGGATGGTTTTCAAAAGATACTACCAGTAGTACAAAAGATGTTCTGCAACTACACACGTTTGCTCTCTGATGCATTAATGGAGTCCTCTAAAAGACAACACAGATGGAGGCCAAGTTATGCAGCATATTCATTTTAGTATATTCTCTGCCACCATAGCCAGTGTTTACCACATTTAAAGGACAACACATCTTATCCTAAATTCATGTTGCTTTCATGTGATGCAGCATGGCTTCTCTTCTGAGAAACCAAATGAGGATTTGGTTCTTGACCCATGCCCTTAAAATTCCCTTCCTCTTCCCCTTTTTTCTCCTCCTCTTCCTGTTCATTTTTCTTCCTTTTAGCTCCTCCTTCTCTTGATCTCTTCCTCCTGCTCTTCCTATTCTTTTTAATCCTCTTCCTCCACTTCCTTCTCAACCTCTTGCTTCCCATACTCTTGCTCTTCTTCCTCCTCCTTCCAGATTGGGCAAAAAGCCTTCTTCTATTCCTCCTATTTTTTCCCCAACTCTTCATTTTAATCCAAGATCCTTGGTGGTGTCATTTATTTTACTATTTTACTGCTGGGATGGTGTGCTGGTCCCACTGATGGAAGGTAGTGTGAAAACCGCCTCTCCTATGCTGAGAGAATGAGCAGCAAATTCAAGATAAAGGAGCTGATGAACAATTATGCCACTGGGATTAATTCTTGAGATTTCAAAAGACTATGGGTTGGCGGAACTACCACAAATATTCCCGAGATGAAAGACCATAACCTAGGTTTCTATGTCTCATATTTTCAGCAATTCCCCTAGAATACCTGTTTGTCATTGTCTCTAGAAGGCTGCTCAAGCTGGAGCCATATCTAGACAGCTACATTTTAAGTGATTTTTGAAATTTTCCCTAAAAAGAAACAGAGCCAAAGCCTTGGCTTTAGACAGAAATTTGAAAATGTTATGAAGAAAAGAAAGAGAATAAGAACTGGAATCCCATAAAGATGTATCTAAGTGTCATTAACAGTTAATAAATGGGGATAACAGATGGCAAGGGGAACTGATACAGGGTGGAAAGGTTAAGTTTCACACACATTTCAAACATACATCATAAATCACATCATTCATGCTTAAGCAATTTTTTTCAAAAGAAGTGTGTGCATATGTGTGCATGTACACTCCTGTGGAGATCAGTAGAAGACAGGGGATCCTCTGACAGTGAAGTTACAGGTAATTGTGGGATACCTAGCTTGCTGTATGGGTGCTAGGATCTGAACTCTGCTCTTGTATTCAGCAGTCAGTACTCTTAAATGCTGAGCCGTCTCTCCAGCTCCCATTAGTCTCATGATTTTTACACTGTTTGGGGGAGGCTCCGTACTTTACTTCATCAGTTAATTATTTTTTTCAATTTACATTAGCAAAAAGACGCCCAGTAACATGGTTTCTCACATGTCTTGTATGCTTCATCAAATTCTGCTGTTTGACTTCACTCTTTGCATCTGAGTTGTGGCTGCTTTTCACTTACTCTGGACTCCAGTGCTCACTGTGTTCTCTGCCTATGGTGTCCCTAAAATCTTTTGTTCTGAGCTTGGAATTTCCTCCATACAGGGTGATTTCTGAAAGTGTGTAGAGCTGTGATTTGCAGCTTTGAGGGTATTTATTGTTTACTAGGGCTCAGTGTGCCACTAAAAACACCAGAGAGGAGTTTCTTCAGCTGCCTCAGGGAGTCCTCTGCCTTTCCTGTCAGGGATGACATCAGCAGAATGAGCAGCAGGGCCTTTCGGATGTTTGCCAATTCACACAAACTGGATTGAGAATGAAGAGAGATAGATAGATGGTCAGTGGGTAAGAGTACTTGCTGTTCAGCCATGCCAACCTGAGTTTTAATCCCACGTACCCATGGAAAATGATAGGAATAGTTTGTACTTGAAACTCCAGCACTACAGAGGGCAGAGAGAAGGATCAATGGGACTTGCTGCTACCAACATGATCCAAGCTCAGTGACAGACACTGTCACAAGGCAAGAAAGCAGAGACAGAGGACAGGACACCCTGAATCCTCCTCCTTAAGCGCCTGTGCTTACACATAGAAATGTGCACACACACACACACACACACACACACACACACACACACACACACACACCAGATATATCTACCATAATCACACAAATGCAGAATAAATTTAAAAATAATAAAATAAAATGGGATGACTCTTCTCTAGCATAATTAGAAGCTGAATATGCCTTGCAGCTTTCTCTTCTTCCCTAACACAGGGAAAACATACATAGATGATTTTAATGGTCCCATGAACAGAGTCCACAAATGTTTTACACACAATATTTTATGGATAAAGAAATGGTCCAGCTGGCTAATAGCCTCTTGTTAAATGATGACAAATAACATATTCATGCTTCAAAGTCAGTTTACAATTTTACAAATTTCTATTTTCATCTGTTTTGCTATGTAAATGAAATTTTCTCATTCATACTTCAGAGTTCTCATATCCAAACTAAATAGAAGACAAAAACTGGTTTATTGAAGCACTGAGATTAACAAATAACAAAATATATGCAAGGTAAACATCAGACCTTGTGACTACAGAGCCTATTCTGAATGCTCTCTGCTTCATCATGGACAGATACAGTAAGAATCCTAAGGCTTTTTTTTTCTTCTTTGTGCCTTTGAACTTGGAAAACAACCCTGCAGAGTGATCAGGGTCACAGAGGCTGAACAAAGCAATATTTTCTTTCCAGTGCCTCCTCAACTCAATCAGAATGACTTCCACAGCCTGGCATTGCAAGGGATTGTGCTTTTCCTCCCAGGCATCTGGTTTACAGGACATGGGATAACATAGCTAACGGCATACTGTAGGAAAGAAACATCCTTTAAACATTTCTCTTTAAGCTATTAGCAAAGCCTGAGATGCTCACGGCTTCTACATTTAACAGGAACTCAGATTGTACCGTGGTACCATCGTCCATGACGCAGTTCCCACAAGTAGAGCTCCAAGACTGAACCCACTGAAGTGTTTATGTGACCTCTGCACCCACCACTTTACACAAGGTAACTCCATGAACTTCAATTTTTTTCTGTAGCATCAGCAGACTCATTTGAGGAAAAAGATGTTCAGAAATATTAAATATCTTATCAAAGAAAATTTAATATTATTACTTGCATAATTTCTTAATATAGGTGTCAACTGAAAAGTCTTGAGAGTACATTTGCCCCTGCCACTGCTGCAGATGGATCCCAGCTTTTCCCCGCTCCTTTTTGTGCTATCCAAGCATAATACCATGAAACTATGGCTTCTCTTTATATTTGAAAGTATTTTTCAGTGGTCATGGTTTGCAGCCTGGGCATGCTTGGCTTTTTCCTTGTTTGTTTGTGTAGAGACCACTAATGAGTGAGTACATCCCCTCCTTATCTTTCTGAGTTTGTGATACCTCGCTCAGGAGGATATTCTCCAAATCCATCCATTTGCCTGTGAATTTCATGATATCATTTTTTTCTTACTGCTGAGTAGTATTCCATTGTGTAGATGTACCACAGTTTGTTAATCCATTCTTCAGTTGAGGGACATCTAGGTTGTTTCCAGGTTCTTGCTATTACAAATAATGCTGCTATGAACATAGTTGAGCTAATACCTTTGGAGTGTGAATGTGCCTCTTTAGAGTATACACCCAGAAGTGGTAT